>MCJB01019921.1:81253-98803 GCA_002018475.1 Nicotiana obtusifolia | reverse complement strand
ATTACTTAAGTAAAGGGGCGTAGCAGTTCTTCTTTCAAGCTCAAAATAGGCCGTGTAGTGCTATATCTCGTTCGTGATCCCCCCCGGGAATCACATCACTTTTGACATAGCACCCCAAGAGAACCTTTTAAAGAACTATTAGTACCCTTTACTTAAGAGATTACTTTCTTAGTAGTTGCTAAAGGCTTCTTTCTTCTATATCAGGAATATAGGTCAAAAGTGATCTTCAACTTGACTTTATCTTCAACAATAAGTTCTAATTATTTAGATAAATAAAAGAAAATGAAAAGAAAGATATAAAGCAACGGAGCCGTCATAGTCTCTTTTAACTCCTCCGCAAGGAAGGAACGAGTCGCTTCCCCCTTTCCTTCACCACCAGCTGGAGCACAGTCTTCGCCGGTCTCAAGGTTATCAACAAGACAAGCCCAATAACGTGGCTACGAGCTCTTTCCTTACTCAGACCCCAAGCGGGCAGGGTGACAAGACTTTGATGCAGGGTTCGGCATGGTCTTTGAGTACAAGCCTGGGAGGACCAATTTGCCGACGCACTAAGTCGAAGGGCCGAGTTGGCATCCAACAAGTTCGAATTAGAATAGATAGCATCCATGAGGGGCCGTCCCCGAACGCATAAGATAGAAAAAGGACCCGGAGGTAGCACTAGTCAAAGAGGGAGACTCTGTTCAAAGCGGTATGGTTCTAGTTTTTTGAAAAACTATAGCTTATCACTAATTGCTTATACCCGTCCGTCCTGATAGTGAGCTCCTCTCCTTACAGTCAAGTGGCTTTCACTCCTTGACTCGCTCTTACCTCCCTGCCTGTTTTCGTTTCTTTCTTTTTTGAGAATACCTGTCCTGCTGCCTTTGCTCTCGTTCATCCACTTCGTCATCTCAGTCTCTTTTTGTGCAAAGAGATAGAAAAGATTCTGATTATAATTTCTTAAATCACAAATCGAAATTGAAATTTGTATATCCAATCCTAATTGTTTGACGCTCATCCCAATTACTCCTACTATAACCCTTCTAGACGTGATTAAAAGAAAAGAATTTTTACACATTATAGTCGCTAATAACCAACAAATTTATAATTTTTGTGTATTAATATAAGATATACATATTTTATACATAATTAGTGTATATTTTTATATATTTAAATAGTAGCTATAATTATTTTTGGCCGACGGCTAAATATGTTAAAAGTCCTTCAAAATTAGGCCAACGCTTAGATGTTAGATGGATATGATCCACCCCATTCGCCATAACTTGGCCGAAATTTGTTTAGTTCTTGAATTTCTACATCGCATGTAATTCAATTTATCTCTAGAGCTCCGATGTTTCATGTATCATATAAATTTGAGCGGGACCTATTTATTTTGTCTTCTTGATAACACAGAGAATTTTTACTTGACTACATCAACTAATATTTTTTAAGAAAACAATATAAACAAGTTGTAGTGTGTTACCTACCTTCTTTTTTTGAATATTCATCTACGCTTGCTGTAAACAATTATTTTCACTATAACATAGTGAATAATCTGCAGTTCCCTTCAGGTATCCGAAAATTCTCTTTACAGTTTTTCAATGATCTCTTTCAAGATTGGATTGACACCTGCTAACCAGACCTACGATATAACAAATGTCTGGGCGAGTACACATCATAGCGTACATCAAGCTCCCGACAACACATGAATACGGAACTCGAGACATGTCTTCCTTTTAATTTTCATTCTTGGGACACATTTTAAGGCTTAAAGTTTCACCTCTCGCTATAGGAGTATCCATGGATTTGCAACTATTCATGCGAAAACGCTCCAAAATTTTCTTTATATAAGTTTTTCGAGATAGGCTCAATAACCTTTTGGAACGGTTCTTTGGATCTTAACTCCAAGGATATAGTCCGCCTCACCCATATATTTCATGTCAAATGACTTAGAAAGCCATGAGTTGATATTTTTAAATACTCCAAATTATTTCTGGCCAATAAAATATTATCCACGTAAAGAGAAAGAATTACAAACATCCCATTGGAGTTCTTCACATAAGTGCATTGGTCTTCATTGATCATGGTGAAATCACACGAGATCACCTCCTTGTGAAATCTCAAACACCATTATCTTGAAGATTGCTTCAGACCATAAATAGATCTTTTCAATTTACATACCTTTTTTTCTTGGCCTTTAATGATGAAACCTACAGGTTGTTCCATGTAGTTTTCTTCGTTTAGTTCTCTATTGAGAAAAGTTGTCTTCACGTCCATTTGGTGTACTTCCAAATCCAAACGTGCAACAATAGCAAAAGATAAGCGAATTGAGGTAAATTTTACTACTGGTGAAAATATTTCCTCATAATCTATTCTAGCTTCTTTAGTAAAGCCTTTTACCACCAATCGTGTCTTGTATCTTTCTATTGACCTATTTGCTTTGTGTTTAACTTTTAGAACCTCTTTGTTCCCAATGGCTCCGCCCAGACGGAAGGTCAACTAGATCCCAGACTTTGTTGATTTTTATGGACTCTAATTCTTCTTTTATTGCTTTCATTTACTCATTTTTTTCAGGTCTCGATAAAATCTCAGTCACAGACTTTGGCTCATCCATTTCTGTGGGAGATACCCAAAAAACATAATCTTCAATCTCATAAGTACGTTTGAGAATATTTTTCCTGGTACTCTTTCGCAGTTGAAATTCTGATTCGTCTGAAGGTTTTTGGGATTGAAAACTCCACTCCCACTCGAATCAAGATCTTGATAGATTTTATTATCTGCGTCAGAAGACACTTTCTGACTATCTGAGTTCAATATTTCATAAAGAGGCTCTCCATTCTTTATTTTGCCCTTCTTTGAAAAATTATTTTTCAGAAATTTGACATCTCGTAATTCAATCTCAGTAACACTTCCATCCTCTAATTCACAATGAACACATATCCTTAGGAGTGTTCTGAATATCTTATAAAAATACATTTCTTGCTTTTTGGACCTAATTTACCAAAATTGCTAAAATAATCTTTTACATATGCAGAAGAAACCAAAGGCCGTAAATCATTTAACTTTGATTTATAACCAGTCCATATCTCATAAGAAGTGGAAGAAACTGTTTTAGAAGGTACTTTATTCAATATATAGGCTGCAGTCAATAATGCAACTTCCCAAAAGAAGATAGGTAAATTTCCATGCGCCATCATGGACCTTATAATGTCCAACAGTATTATATTCCTCCTTTCTGTTATACCATTTTGTTGAGGTGTGTAAGGAATTGTTAAATGTATGGCGATGCCCTTTTCATTACACAATTCTTCAAATTGTTTTGATAGATACGCCTCTATCGGTTCTTAGAGTCTTAATCTTTTTGTCTATTTGATTCTCAACTTCATTCAAATATTTCTTAAAGCATTCCAATGCTTCAGATTTATAAGAAATCAAATAGACATAACCAAAGCGTGTGAAATCATCAATAAAGGTAATGTAATACAAAGCACCAGATCTAGCCCTCACATTCATTGGACCACATATATCAGAATGGATTAATTACATGGAAAATCAGTTCTCTTAGCCTTTTCAAATGGTTTATGTGTAATCTTTCCAGCAAGATAATTTTCATGAATTGGCATTTCATTTTTAGAGAAAGATTCTAAATGTCCTTCTTTAGCCAATCTATTCATTCGGTCCTGCCCAATGTGACCTAATCTTGCCTGCCGTGTAATAACATCAACACCATTATCACTAGAATAACGTGCCATTACACAACGGTCAACATAATAGTTAAACGTAGAAAGATTAGAATCTAACACAATAAAACCATCATAACAATGTCCAAAATCATAAAAAACATTGTCTAGAGTAATTCTAAGACCATTGCGACTAAAGTTCAAATTGAAATCTAAATCTAGACACAGAGATATAAGTTTCGTCGAATCTCTGGAACATATAAGACGTCATGCAACATCAAAGATCGGCCACCACGCATGCCTTTCTGCAAGTGCCTATCCCTTTGACTTCAAGCTTTGTATTATTTCCCACATATACATGCCTTGATCCAGGTGGAACTCGACGAAACTTTATAAACGCTTCTCTATCACAACTCACATGGTCGGTGGCCCCTGAGTCTACAATCCACATATGATAATATTCAGTTAGTAAAGTAATGCTAGAAACATATATAGCGCTTAGAGATGTGTTTTGAAATGCTACATTTTTCGGCTCAGTGCACTCACGTGCAAAATGCCCTGGAACTTGGCAAGTGTAGCACTTTATCTTGCTCTTGTCTTTCTTCTTGTAGACCGTTTTCCTTTCTTGAAATTTGGCTTGTTTCTTTTCTTTGAGGATCCTTCTCCGGTCTCCTTACCATTTTCGTTATGTTTCCAGTTTCTCCTGTGCTCAAAGCTTAATATCTTTGTACCACTTGATTCTACCACAAAGGCACTAGGTATAGCTTTAGCAGCACCAAGCCGCTTATCTTCAAGCTCCACATGACGGGCAACATTAGCAAAAGTTTTAATATTATCATTGTGGGTCAAGTTATCCTTCATATATTCCCAATTATTGGAAAAAGACCGAATCACTGCCTGAACTTGCTGCTCATAAGAGAGAACATGGCTAGAACTTTTGAGTTGAACGATCATATTTGGCATCCGATGCTGCTTGACACTGTGATCATGACGTATTTTCTACGTGTCAGACTTGATTGTCAGCTTTCTAAGGCGAGTCACAGTTGTACCGTCATATGTCTCTCGTAGATGTGCCCACATGGCTTGAGCAGTAGAATATTGCTTATATTTGTGGATGAGATCTTAAGCAACTGAACTTATAATAACTCCACGTTGAATCTTTTTTTTTCCAAATATTATAAGTTTCCAAATCCCTCATGTGTTGGGCAGAGTTACCCTCCTCTGGGTAACTCATAACATGGTTAATATTTTCAAGAGCATATTGCTTTTCGAGTATATGCCACATCTTATGAGTCCAGATGTAGTAATTTTTACCATATAGTTTGTCACCCTTGTTCAAGTCAGCAATGATACTTTTCGATACCATGTCTGTTATTAGAGACAATATTACAAGTTTAATCATCAATACATTCTTCAGTCAATTTATGCATGTGATTACACACTCAAGCAAATTAATTATAATATTAATTCTATATTTAGTATAGAATCGAAAGGTCACTACGTTTCCATTCATTATCTATATCTAAATATTTTAATTAATATTAAAATGACTTCTTAGTGTGTACTTCATTTCAATTCTTAATCCGTTACAAAATAAAATAATAAATAATATATGTGACTGGTGAGACAAACAACACAATTCAAATTTCATTAATATAAAACACATAATAACAATTTACATATTAGTTAGGACATACATATACCAATTGAATACTAACTCTTGCACACATATGCTACAAGGTGCACTAGGCCAGATACCATGATAAATAACAAGTAAAACTTCACTCCAACGATCTGGAAGAGAGTCCGCTACAATAGCTAACGCTTCCCAATCAGTAATCCCTATATAATTAGATAATTCAGCTCTTTTTAACTGAAAAAGGTTGACATGTTCACGAATGGAAGCATCGGGTCCCATTTTGAATTCTTTGAACTCCTTAAAAAAAATTTCTCCTTCCCTTCGTTCAGCTGTTCAATCCCTTAAACTTATTTTGCATCGCTCTGGGAATATTCCTGATGACTTTAGGCTCCAAGTCTAAATCATTACAGAAATACGTCATGCGACGTCACATCCTTCTACGTTGTCCCTTACTCGACTTCGAGAACTCTCACTTGGAGTACTTCAAGCTTGTCGCAGTCCAGCCATATCTGAAATAGGAACAAGAAAATACTTAGAACGGCTACAACCATTCAATGTGACAACATATGTCACAATAACTCGTAGATGTATATCAATTTAAAGGATTAGGACTAACCAAAATTTTCTATTTAAGAAGTTAATATTTATCCACTGGCCAAATAAAAAATGCAATACTCAGTGAGGTAATACCTATGTGTTCAATTACTAAAACATGACCATGAGATGAAGAACCTTTCATGTTAATATTGAATTGGCATATTCTGAAATATATGTATATTAATTATGAAGGAAAATAGGTGGTTATATAAGTCAAAAACCTTTCCAAAGAAAGATACCACTGATAACATGACTGGAAAAAAAAACAATCATTCAGTTAAATGATTTCCATAGGTGTGTTAGAAGGTATCATCTACTACGTTTGGCCTAATGAAACTCATTCTTGAAATGCTTTAGAATTCAAGATAAAGATACAAATAAGTACTTCATAGTAATATTGTTCAAACTTACTGCAATAAGAAAGTGCTTAATGATCTATCCCTCTCTTTAGATATATTCAAAGAAAGAATTTATGAATATTTATATCTTGAAGAGATTACTGTCTGTGATGCCAGAAGAATGAAATGTAGGCACAATAAATGCTCTCCTTAAAAAAAATCAACTGGTGTTATCCTCAATTTTGCAAAGGATCCCCAATATAATTACAACCATTATTCTTTTTAGTTTCAAACACTAAGTTTGCTTCACATACTCAAAAATATTTAACAGTCCGAAAGAATAATGAGTATTTGAATCCTAGTGTAATTGGGAAACCTCCTACTATTAACTTTTCACATTAGTCTGAAGTGTCATTAAAAGGGACGCAGAAGAAAATATATGTTTACCTTTGAGTCTACTGATTTCATCACCGTAAATCATGGATTACCAAAGAGATCACAAAGTGTAGATTACTGGTAATAAAGCAATTTCTTCGACGCATGCGACACTAAAATCGTGCGGCACAGTCAAACAGAAATCTGCTATTCTACTTAGCTTATTCCATGTTTAAAGAAACAAAACAATCAATAAAAAAATTGTTTATTTCTTTTTCACAACTTAGACGGAACGCCTGTCACGATTCCAATTTCTCTCCTAGGATATCGTGATGACACCTAATCTTTATGTTGAGTTTTGATATTGGTGAATGAGAAATGATGGGATGAAAAGTAAAAGGAATGTGAAAGGCCTCTTTTGCTTTGGTTAAAGCATTTGTCCCACATAGGAAAAAAAAAGAAAAAGAGAGGTGTATATATATTACATTACACCTTCTCTAGTTGCTAAAAGGGTTAGAGGGGCAAGGACCCTCGCGCCGTCGTTGTCGCTCGGCTTCGGATTTGTCAAAGATCGATTGGATTTTTTCGAATTTCCCTCCAAAAACCTAATGACAAACATTCAGAAGTACCTCCAACAACTATAAATTCCAGATTTTTTTTCAGAATTAACTATGAATTTTTCTGAAATCTAACTTTCTCAAAAACTCTCTTCTTTTTCCTGTGTGATGTACTGCTGTTCAGTGGTTCGCCGCTACCGGAATACTCAAATTCCGGTAAGATAATCGTTCTATCTTGGGAGGGGATATTCCATCAACCTCGAGTACTGTGAGGGGAATAATTTCCTTAAGGACACACTTTGAACTAGTGGGCTCGATTATAATCTGAAATTATTTCTGCACTATTTTGTTTCTACACTGGTTTTACTAAGTGTTTGCCAGATTTCGTTTAAAAGTTATTTAAAATATATATAGATTATTATTGCTAACAATCTTAAGGAAATTATCTGTTTATATTAATCTGTATTCTATTTTGGAGACTAAAACCTGTGTGGTTTTTCACTCCTTATGAAATTTCGTATTCTGACTTCAAGACATAAAAATTTCGTTGGAATACTAGAGTTCATACTTGTACAACGATTTGAAGAACATAAAAACTTCAACGTTGATGTTGGAATTTTTTTTTTTTCGCTATTTTGATTATTAAGTCAGTTTGTCAATTTTGACAGTGAAAAGAAATGGCAAGTGGAAATGCTACTCCTTCTGCGAATGTTGCACCAACGGTTACTCCTACAACCCGTACCGTTGTTCCACCGATAGAGAAACCTGTGAACTTCACCGGTGTCAACTTTAAAGGATAGCAACAAAGAATGTTCTTTTGGCTTACCACCCTTGGTATACAGAAGTTCACCAACGAAGACCTTCCTGTGCCTGCTACTGATATGCCGGCCAATGAAAAATTTATGATAATTGAGGCATGGTAACAGGCTAATTTTTTGTGCAAAGGCTACATTTTGAGTGCCTTAGAAGATAACTTGTACAACGTCTACAGTGCAGTAGAGACCTCCAAAGAATTATTGAGTGCACTTGAAAAGAAGTACAAAACCGAAGATGCTTGCTTGAAGAAGTTTGTGGTTGCCAAATTCCCAGACTACAAATGGTGGATGGGAAGACCGTTGGAACCCAAGTTCAAGAGCTTCAACTTATCTTCCATGACCTTATTGCTGAAGGCATGGTAGTGAATGAAGCATTCCAAGTGGCTGCAATGATTGAGAAGTTGCCACCCTCATGGAAAGACTTGAAGAATTATCTTAAGCACAAGAGAAAGAAAATGAAGTTGGAGGATCTTGTGATTCGTCTCAAGATCGAGGAAGATAACAAAACTGCTGAAAAGAAGTACCGTAAGAGTTCACCGATTGAAGGGGCAAACACCGTTGAAGATGCTGCTCCGAAAAAGAACAAGAAAAGGAAAAGGCCTTCTGGAAAGGAGAAGTATCCTAACAAGAAAAAAATTCAAGGGCAACTATTATAATTGTGGTAAAGCAGGCCATAAAGCTCCAGACTGTCGTGCCCCCAAGAAGGAAAATAAGGGTCAAGTAAATATAGTGGTAGATGTTGATGACCTGTGTGCAATGCTGTCTGAGTGCAACTTGGTTGGTAACACAAATGAGTGGTGGCTTGATTCTGGCGCCACTCGACATGTGTGTGCCGTTAAGGAAGCATTTACAACCTACACTCCCGCTTGACCCGAAGAGGAGATATACATGGAAAATACTACAACAGCCAAAGTTGAAGGATGTGGCAAGTTTCTGTTGAAGATGACATCCGAAAAAGTGCTGACTCTCAACAACGTCATGCACATTCCAACAATTAGGAAGAATCTAGTTTCAGCCGTACTACTCTGAAAAATGGGTTTAAGTGCGTGCTGGTTAGTGATAAAGTTGTACTTAGTAAGAATGACATGTTTGTAGGAAAGGGCTACCTCACTAAGGGCCTTTTCAAACTTAATGTAATGGTTGTTGACAGTATTAATGGAAAATCTGCTTCTTCTTATTTATTGGAGTCAAATAATTTATGGCATGTTCGTTTAGGACATGTTAATTACAAAATCTTGCGAAAAATGATTAATCTTGAAATATTACCAAAATTTGAGTGTAATACATATAAATATCAAATATGTGTTGAATCAAAGTTTGTTAAGCATTCGTATAAGTCTGTTCAAAAGAATTCAAATCTTTTGGACTTAATCCACACTGACATTTGTGATATGAAGTCAATGCCATCTCGCGGTGGGAAAAAGTATTTCATAACTTTTATTGACGATTGCACTCGATATTGTTATGTTTATTTGCTAAATAGTAAGGATAAAGCAATAGAAGCATTTAAGCAATATAAGAATGAAGTCGAAAATCAATTGAATAAAAAGATTAAAATGATTAGAAGTGATAGGGGTGGAGAATATGAATCTTCTTTTGCAGAAATATATTTAGAATATGGAATCATCCATCAAACTACTGCCCCTACACATCACAATCCAATGGAGTTGTGGAAAGGAAAAATCGGACATTGAAAAAAATGATGAATGCTTTACTAATCAGTTCCGGTTTACCGCATAATTTGTGGGGAGAAGCTATCCTTACAGCTAACCGAATACTCAACAGAGTACCCCACAACAAAACACACTCTATTCCTTATGAACAATGGAAAGGAAAAAAACCCAACTTGAAATATTTTAAAGTGTGCCGGTGTCTAGCAAAGGTACAAGTACCTTTACCCAAAAGGGTGAAAATAGGGTCAAAAATCGTGGACTGTATTTTCATTGGATATGCAACAAACAGTAAAGCATGTAGATTTTTGGTTCATGATTATGACAATCCCGAAATTCATAATAATACGGTAATTGAATATGATAATGCTGAATTCTTTGAAAACATCTATCCGTATAAAATTGAATGCGAGTCATCGAATGAGAGATTTAAACGACCACGGGAAGAACCAAAGGAGAATGCCCCTAGCGAAGAAAATCCAAGGCGTAGCAAACGTTAAAGGACATCCACTTCCTTCGGTCCAGATTTTGTGACATTCCTGCTTGAAAATGAGCCTCAAACTTTCAAGGCGGCTATGTCATCTCCTGATTCAGCATTTTGGAAAGAGGCAGTCAATAGTGAGATTCAATCAATCTTAGATAACCACACATGGGAAGTGGTTGATCTTCCCCTTGGAGACAAGCCTTTAGGTTCTAAATGGATTGTTAAAAGGAAAATGAAAGCTGATGGCACTATTGACAAATATAAGGCAAGGCTTGTGGTCAAAGGTTATAGACAAAAGGAAGGTCTTGATTATTTTGACACATACTCGCCTGTAACAAGAATAACGTCCATTCGGGTGTTAGTGGCTCTGGCAGCCTTGTACGGTCTTGAAATTCACCAAATGGATGTTAAAACAACTTTCTTAAATAGTGATTTGGAGGAAGAAATTTACATGGAACAACCCGAGGGTTTTGTGGTTCCTGGTAAAGAAAAGAAAGTGTGCAAACTTGTAAAGTCGCTTTATGGACTTAAACAAGCACCCTAATAATGGCATGTTAAATTTGACCAAACCATGTTGGCAAATGGCTTTAAAATTAATGAGTGTGATAAATGTGTTTACATTAAAAACACTCCAGGCCACAAAGTCATTATTTGTTTGTATGTTTACGACATGCTGATAATGAGCAAAGATATGGCAGATATAAATGCAACAAAGCGCATATTGGCCAACAAATTTGACATGGAAGACTTAGGAGTTGCTGATGTAATCTTAGGAATCAGAATTCATAGAACTCCACAAGGTTTAGCATTATCACAGTCTCACTACATAGAGAAAATACTTGACAAGTTCAAGTGCTTGGATTTCAAGATTGCTAGAACTCCAATTGATGTGAGTTACACACTTCAAAAGAATGAAGGTGAAAGTAAATCACAAGGGGACTATGCGAGAGTGTTAGGAAGTCTGATGTATATCATGAATTGTACACGACCAGATATAACATGTGCTATTAGTAAATTGAGTCAATTTACAAGTAATCCCAATCACACACATTGGATGGCAATGAAACGAGAGTTTTGGGTTATCTGAAACATACTCAAGACTATGCTTTGCATTATAATAAATATCCCGAAGTGATTAAAGGAGAATGACAAGTGAAGGCCCATTCTCTATGCACTCATGAAATCAGGCGGTGTTCATGGCTGAAACGAACACAACCGTGAGAACCATAAACAGTTGAGGGTTGATTGTGTGACTTATGTTGTCTAGGTATATAATGAAGTTCGACGGTTCAAAGATATCAATTCTACCGATTAATAGAGTATATCCGATATAAGTTCACTATGAAAGTTCAAAGGGAAACCTACTTATCTAGATGCAGTCAGTCTTCGCTTGTATATCACACTCGTCCGCGCATTCTTTTATATTATGGCCATTTCCCATTCATATGGGGGATTTTTGGGTTTTGATATTGGTGAATGGGAAA
The DNA here is from genome assembly GCA_002018475.1 of Nicotiana obtusifolia. Lineage (NCBI taxonomy): Eukaryota > Viridiplantae > Streptophyta > Magnoliopsida > Solanales > Solanaceae > Nicotiana > Nicotiana obtusifolia. The sequence goes on along the minus strand of MCJB01019921.1, from coordinate 87,188 downwards.
TGATGGGATGAAAAGTAAAGGGAATGTGAAAGGTCCCTTTTGCTTTGGTTAAAGCATTTGTCCCACATAGAAAAAAAGAAAGAAAAAGAGAGGTGTATGTATTACATTACACCTTCTCTAGTTGCTAAAAGGGTTGGAGGGGCAAGGACCCCTCGCGCCGTCGTCGTCGCTCGCTCGCTCGGCTCGGCTTCGGCTTCGGCTTCGGATTCGGATTTGTCAAAGATCGATTGATTGATTATCTTTTTGGACAAACTTTTTCTTAATTATTTATTTATTTATTTAAATAATTAATTATTTAATAAATAGAAAAAATATCAACGCGGATCGACCCTGACCCGCAACTTGTGACCGACTGGATCCATTTTTCTCTTCCCCGTTTTTTCGAATTTCCCTCCAAAACCTGGTGACTAATCTTAATGGTTGCAAACATTCAGAATCAGTACCTCCAACCTGGTGACTGATCTGAATGGTTGCAAACATTCAGAATTAGTACCTCCAACAGGTATAAATTCCAGATTTTTTCCAGAATTAACTACGAATTTTTCTGGAATCTAACTTTCTCAAAAACTTTCTCTTCTTTTTCCTGTGTGATATACTACTGTTCAGTGGTTCGCCGCTACCGGAATTTGGAGTACTACTATTCCGGTAAGATAACCGTTCTATCCTGGGAGTGGATATTCCATCAACCTCGAGTACTGTGAGGGGAATATTTTTCTTAAGGACACACTTTGAACTAAGTGGGCTCGATTATAATCTGAAATTATTTCTGGACTGTTTTGTTTCTACACTGGTTTTACTAAGTGTTTTCCAGATTTGTTTAAAAGTTATTTAAAACATAACTTGCAACCCAAGGCGACACACTAGGCCGAATGAAGCCTTTATCAAGCAACTCTTGCAACTGTGCTTTTAACTCCTTCAACTCCACTGGGGCCATACGATATGGTGGAATAGAAATGGGCTGAGTGCCCGGCAATAAGTAAATACCAAAATCGATATCCCTATCGGGTGGCATGCCCAGAAGATCCGCTAGAAACACATCTGGAAAGTCTCTCACACGGAATTGACTCAACGGTAGGAGTATCAATACTGACATCTCTCACAAAGGCTAGATAAGCATCATACCCCTTCTCAACCATCTACTGAGCCTTTAGAAATGATACAACCCTGCTAGGAATATAATCTAATGCACCCCTCCACTCTAACCATGGTAAACATGGCAATGCCAGCATCACAATCTTGGTGTGACAATCTAGAATAGCATGATATGGCCCATGCCCAAGGTAACATCAAAGTCGACCATACTAAAAAGCAATAGATCAAATCTGGTCTCAAAACCGCCAATAACAATTAAACACGACCGATACACGTGGTCCATAATAATAGAGTCTCCTATTAGCGTGGACACATAAATAGGAGAACTCAAAGAATCACAAGATATATCCAAATAGGGAGCAAAGTAATATGACACATATGAATAAGTGGATCCCAGATCAAATAAGACTGATGCATCTCTATGGAAAATTGGAACCATACCTGTAATTACTGAGTTTGAAGCAACTGCCTCTGTCATACCTGGAAAAGCATAGAATCTGGCCTGGCCTGCTCCTCTAGGGTGTCCTCTACCCGCCCGTCCCTTACCCCTAGCTCGCTATGCAGCAACTAGAGCAACAATCATGGCCTGAGAAGTCTGTAGACCTGACTAAATCCCTGGGGCCTGAGTAGTCTGTGAAGGTGCACCTCTTCTAAGTCTGGGGCAGTCTCTAACCATGTGACGGGTATCACGACACTCAAAGTAAGCTCTCGGTGCGCGTGGCTGCTGGGACTGGCTCGGACCTGGTCGGCTGGACTGATCGCTGAAGGGACCCCGTGCAGGAGGTGTACTCGAAAGTGGCTGAGCAAAGTGTGCAACCTGAGACCTCAGGATAACCGGAGCACCACTAGAAGATGGAAGTGCTGAGTGAACTGGACGACTCACATAGCCTCTACCATGACGGGTTTTAACGGCAGTGTGGCCACTACTAAATCCTCTAGTTCCTCGAGGCCTCTTGGACTCCCTGTCATCTTCTCACGGCCCTGCATACTCTCCAACCTCCGTAAAATCTCTACCACCTGCTGATATGGGGTATCCATCTCCAGCTCTCGAGCTATGCTGAATCTAATACCACAGTTGAGCCCCTCGATAAATATACGGGCTCGCTCTCTAATTGTAGAAACCAAGGCAGGTACATGTCTGGACAAGTCACTGAATCGGACAGTATACTCCGACACTATCATAGTACCCTGGCGCAACTGCTCAAACTCAGTGTGCCATGCATCACGAAGGGTCTAAGGAACAAAGTCTCTCAAGAACAACTCTGAAAATTGAGTCCATGTAAGTGAAGCTGCATCAGCTGGGCTACCCTCTTCGTACACCCGTCACCACTGATACACTGCTCCTGACAGCTGGAATATAGTAAAAGCAACTCCACTCGCCTCTACAATACCCATGGTGCGGAGAATACGGTAGCATTCCTCTAGAAATCCATGTGCATCCTTTGAAGCCAAACCGCTGAAAGTAGGAGGGTGATACTTCTTGAACTTCTCAAGTCTAAGCTGCTCCTCCTCAGATGATGTTGCCCTAACCACGGGGGCTGAATCGGAGCAACAGGCTATACCGGTATAACCTCTAGGACCAAATTAACTTGGACCCGATGCTCTAGGGTACGGGCCACGGGAGTCTAAGCTCCTCCCACGGCCTGAGATATGGCTGGTGCAAGTGGAATCAACCCCGCCTAAGCTAGAGTAGCAAACATGCTCAAGAACTGGGTGAGGGTCTCCTGTAGTGCAGGGGTGGCAACAGGCGCCTCGGGTGCCCATCCCCCAACTGGAGCTACTAGTGGCTCCTCTGTCGCAGCTCGAGCAGGTGCTCTGGCTGTAGCACATGCCCCTTATCGGCCTCTGCCCCGGCCTCTCGTGGCTCTATTAAGGGGCTTATTTGTCTGATCGTTGGATCCAATAGTGTGTGTCCTCATCATCTGTGAGATTATAGAAAGTCAAAGATTCAGTTTTCGAAGTAACCAATTCGCGCGATAAGGAATCAAAGAAGTGAAGTTTTCCTAACAATCTCGTAGCCTATCGAAGATAAGTACAGACGTCTCCGTACTGGTCCGCAAGACTCTACTAAACCTGCTTATGACTTATAACACCTATGAACCTCGAGCTCTAATACCAACTTGACATGACCCCAATTTTCCTTCATAGGACGTCGTGATGGCACCTAGTCTCTACGAATAGGTGAGCCTAATAGTTAATATAACTTGGCGAAAATAAATAACAGAATTCTAAAACAAGGCTGAATAACTGATATAAACTTATGAAAATAGAATCAACATCAATACAGTCCCCAAGACCGGTGAAATTTAATCATAAGCTTTATAGAGTGAAACAAGAATATCTACTACATCACTATCTGAAAGAAAATACAACAGGAAATAAGAATAAAGGAAGGTGACTCTAAGGCCTGCGGACGCCGAGCAGGCATATCTTGAAGTCTTCGTAAAGCAGCTAGCAGATGATTTCTAACGACCGACACGAGCAAACGTACCTGGATCTGCACAAAAATATGCAGAAGCATAGTATGAGTGCACCATAATGGTACCCAGTAAGTATCAAGCCTAACCTCGATAGAGTAGTGACGAGGTCAGGTCAAGACACCTACTAGGATATAAATAAACAGTATAAAAACGTAATATGGATAAATAATGAAAAGTGGAGAAATAACTGATACGAAACAATTAACAACATGAACTAATACCGAAACTTGTAAGCACAAAAATAACGTAAAGAAATCAGAAAAAAGAACCACAACGATCATATACGGACAATAGCTGACAAAAACAAGGAAGAACATAACAACATGAATCCCAACGAGGTACCGCCACGTGTACAATAAGAATCACCACCGAGGTACCCCGCGTGTGTATATATATCAAGAATCACAACCGAGGTATCGCCTCGTATTCACAATTCACAATCTCAATCACAATCTTTCCTTATGCCACCGCGTGAGCCTTACATTTGCAATAGGTTTGGAAAATAGTTTTTCCGAAATAGCTACACGCACTTTAGTCCACCTTATGATGCCGCATGGCTTCACGTAGTCCCCCCCTCCCCCCCGCCCCACAAGCAACACACACATAAGTCACATCTTATACCGCATGCACAATAACCTCAAGCCTTATACCGACGCATGCGCGTCAATACCACATCACAATAAAAACTTGCAACACACGTGCCCATATACCACAACTTGCCAACAATCAACAATATCAATTTTTTCACAACAATAGCCCACGGCTCCTGTTATAACCCGTAATTTCGTATGTTAGATTATGCCGTAAGATAGTTTACATATAAGATCCTAAGAACTGGAAAAGAGTTAAAAAGACAAGAAAAAGGACAACAGGTGTCGCAAAGTATGGAATGCTATCGCATAACCCACATGCGAGCCGTATTTTTTACATGCTGAGGTCGCAAACCAAGGCAGAGTCTTGGGCTAAGATTAATGTCAGAAATGCGGTCGACTATGCGATCGCATTTCTGGTATGCGAACCGCATTTTGAGCATAAGGTACCGCAGACTGGAACAGAGTTCTGGGCTGAAATCAACGACAGGAATGCGGCCAGAATGCGGTCGCATTGTTGAAAATGCGAACCGCAAATCTGGCCTTCTGTGTCGCAGAGTGTAACAGATTTCTGGACTGAGGTTCGCGTCCAAAATGCGAACCGCATGTTATATTTGCGACAAGAATGCGGTAGCATATTTGACAGGCGTCAGACACGTGTATTATTTATTTGCCAAATTAAAGGGCTAGTATAAAAGGCTCCAAGGTCGGTCAAGGGAGCTATTTTCAGACCTCCCCAACAGAAACTAAACCCCATGACCCTTCTCTCAAAAATCCCATGCACCCTAATCAATTTTCCTTCCTCCCAAGTTCAAATTGAGAGTAAAAGCTAGGGATTGAAGAACTGAAGAAATGCCCCAACTGATTTCTCCTTCTTCCAAGCCCTAATTGGGAGTGAGACCAAGAAATTAAAGAACCAAGGAAGAGGGCTAGATAATCAACATGCAAGGTGAGTTACTACTTTCCTTATACATTCTTTTCTGGGAATTCTTGATAGTTCACTCTATGCATGTAAGAACTCACGGGATGGTGAATGGAAACCATGGGTTTAAGTTAATTACTGCTAAGTGGAATGGGTTATGGTTGTTTTGGGTTGTTCATGAGCTGCATGTGTTATCACTATGTTTTTTAAGTCTTAGAAGAAGAAAGGTGTGGAGAAGCACCATGCGAATTTAGGAGATTGTGATTAATGGTAGCTATAATGCTTAGAGGGTAACGAGTGAATTGTTCTTTATTTGTAGACTAAGGAATTGTAACAATTACGTAGCTTGAGGAACTGGTGCAGTACATACCAGGTATGTAAGACCGTCCCTTCTTCTTTTGCACGACTCTAATTGAATACAATGCTACCAACGAGCCCCAAAAGAATACTCTATTCTTAGAAGCTAGGATTGCTTATATTATTTCTCTCTTATGGAAGGATCGATGTATTGTTATTTCTTTGACCTTACGTCGTCATGAAAGTATGATTTATAAGAGTCCAGCATGCATTGTATATGTTTCACCTTACCGAGCCTTATGATGGCAGGGTATGTTGTTACCAAGCCGCACTATAGTTGGCCGGGTACGTTGTGACCGAGCCTAATACAGCCGGGTATGATATGATGATAATGAAGCCCTCAGAGGCGTATGTAATTGATGATGATAAGGCCCACAGAGGCATATGTATATGATGAATTATAAAAAGGATATATATACATATATATATATATATATATATATATATATATATATAGGCATATGTATATGATGAATTATAAAAAGGATATACAT
>MCJB01019921.1:60804-81084 GCA_002018475.1 Nicotiana obtusifolia | reverse complement strand
TATATATATATATATATATATATATATATATATATATATGTATATACATGTGCACATCAGTCATGTCATGATTAGTCGCCCTTGGAGGCATTCAGATGGTATAGGTTGTATGTTTCTTATCCTGACGCATTTTATTGTTCTTATATTATAATTTTCCTGTCTTACATACTCAGTACATTATCCGCACTGACGTCCTTTCTCTGTGGATGCTGCATGTCGTGCTGCAGGTCCTGGTAGACTGATAGACGGAGCTCCCCCACCGTAGTAGGCTATACAGTTCAGCAGATATTGGCAAGGTTCATCCTTCGAACTTGCCGTAGCCTTGCTATGCATTTGTATAGGCATTATGGGCATGCCGGGGCCCTGTTCCGACACAGGTTGCATTATGTATGTTCATGTAAAGGCTCATAGACAAGTGTTGCGTTATGTATAGTCAATGGACAATGGGTTAACTTATGTACAGTTGAATTGCCTTGTCGGCAAACGTATGTATTTTGTTGTATGGTTTTGCATTGCAGCCTTGTTGGCCATATTATGTATATAAGTATGCTCATGTCATGGTATGATATTTCAATTCATTATGATTATCGTCCGAGGTTATATGTGTATGATAAGCCTTATAGATAACAAAGAAAGTAAGATAGCAGGTATGTCGGCACTCGGCGAATAGGGTCCGGGTGCCCGTCGCGGCCCTCCGAGTTGGGTCGTGACAGCTCCACCACAATGTGTACAAGAATATCAACAATAACAATGGATGTAAAATTCTCAACAAGAAAGATATCTTAACAATTATCAACTTTGCTTCAAAATGATACGGCTTCCACAACTTCAATACCAATAACTCAACGATAAGAAAAATAATGTATAACTACGAACCAAATACCATTAAGTCACAATGGAAGGAATATCACGACTTCAAATGAGAATACTAGCAACGAAAGATATAACTAGTAACAATGATTTCAAATAATGATAATCAACAATGAAACACCTATGAGAATTTAGAACATGATATGGCATTTCAATTAAAGCATGAAACGAGTCTAAGCAGCCTAAACTGGTCAAATACCACGTACAACCCGTGTACCCACTCCAAATGAATCAATTAATACCAACTCCAAATAATATTAAATTTTGCAGACAAGTTCTAAATAGTGTAACAGACCTATTCTAAGTCCTAAAATTAAATTCCGAGCTCGATAGCTAAAAGTCAACCTACGGTCAAACTTTTCAACTTCAAATTGCCAAATTTCGAAAAAATAACATAAATCAATCTACAGACTTCCAAAATCAATTTCGGGCATACACCCAAGCCGAAATCACGACACGAAGTTATCGGAGCCATAAAAGCACAGTTCCGGGGTCGTTTATATCAAAGTCAAAGTTTGGTAACACATTCTAATTTAAAATTCTAAGTCAAGGACCAAGTGTCCAAATCAACCCGAAAATTTTCCGAAAAATGGAACTGACCGATCCCGCAAGTTATAAAATCATAAGCACACATGTGTGAAGCATTAAAAGGGGAAATGAGGTGCAATTACATAAAACAACCGATCAGGTAGTTACAGGCCCACACACTGTCAATAACGTAATTCAACGTATAGTAAATTAGGGATTCTACCAAACACAGTATTTTATGGAGGCAACCAATAAACAGGAACAAACAACTTGGCTTTGATAACATTGTTCGATTAAATTGCGGGGCGAGAACACATTAGAGTACCTGTCAATGACGCAACGGAAGAATTGTTGAACTCACCATTAAAATAATAGTCCCAAATCGTACTCTGAATCTTTAGGAAAACAGAGTTCTTGTCACAAACTAGATGCATTAACTTTACTGTGTTCTATCTTTTTGTGTGAGGGAGAATCTCCTTGTGTTGTCTCTTTTTTAATCCCTACTGAAGAGAAATATACAGAGAAGAGGAGATGAAGAGAACTATCGATCACTTATTCTATTTCCATGCTCCCACTATCATTTTAACGTGTGGCACTTCTCCTATTCTTTTGGGAGTTAATAAACTTCCTTGATAATTAACTTCCATGAGCCTTATCTCTTATAAGTGGGTCGGCTCAGTCCATGGGCGACCCCTAACTTAAACCCAATATCCTACATTACTGTTTAAAAAATTCACAATGTCAAATCGAAAGTAATAAGATTTAAAATTTTATGGGTTTGAAATTTTAGAACGATGACTTCAAGTGCTCATAAATGGTTCTAAATTTTATATTTGTACAATTTCAATAAACTTTTAACAATAATATATCAATTGAGCAAAAGCTACTAGATTCGGCCGAACCCGTATTTCGTCTTTTTAGCTCCGTCCCAGGACCTACGCATGAATATATCAAGGCCTTGGGGTACTACCAAAAGTCAAAAATAAAGCTTGAAGCTACAATGTTCTTGTTGCCCAGGCATTTAATGCGATTGTGAAGGAGAGCTGCTCTACAAAGCAGTATCGCGTAACCGGGTTGCTATCTCGAAAGATGCCAAATTTAGAAGGAGTGAGATCACGAAGACAAGATTCGTGTTGCAAAGAATTACCAGTCACATGTTCATGCGATCACGTTACCATCTATTGCAATCGCATAGCTTCATGTTGCAGGCCATATGCTGCAATTTGCAATTAAGGCCCATTTGGCCATTTTTGTAAGAGAAATGACGCTTAAAGCCCCTTTAAAAGACTTAATGACCAAAATGCTCCTCTTTTTGATAAAAGACAAAACATGCTTATTTTGAAGATTTTAAGACCTGTCCCCTCCTTTATATGCATAGGCTTCACCAAAGATCCTTCTCCTTCTTCTCTTTGTTTTCTATTTTCACATTTTCTTTGTCTTTTTTATTTTTTTCATTTTTTTCATTTTATTTTGTTGTTATTTTTTTCTCTTTGTTTTTTTTCTTTATAAAAAAATTATGCACTCCTATTCATTTTTTTTTTGTAGTTGTGTTTTCTTTTTATTTTTTTATTCTTTCTAGTAGCAACCTTCTCACTTTTTTAAAATTTATTTTCTTATCTTGATTTTTATTTTTTGATGTATTTTTTGTTTTCTTAGTTTTATTCTTTCCACTAAAATCTCTCCGTCCAAAATATTTTGTCACTATTTTTTTAATTATTATTTTTATTTTAATTTTTTCTGTTATTTTGCAATAAAATTCTTTTGCCAAAAACTGTTATCACTTTCTTTTGATTTTGTTTTTATTTATTTTTTAAATAAATAATTGAGTCTTAAAATTTGTATTGGGATACTTTCTAGATAATCAATAATCGATTATGTTCATCAAGAGTTACCATATTACTCTTTTTTTTTTATTTGATATTTGTAGATAATATTTTTTTGGCAGTTTTCTATGAAATTTTAGATTTTAATTTTAAGGTAAAATTTGTTCGTTCAAAACATCTGTCACTTTTATCCTTATAATTATTATTTTTTATCTTAGTTTTTTCCATTATTTTTTAGTAAAATTTCTCCGCTAAAACTTTTATCACTTTATTCCACATTTTATTTTATTTTTGTTCTTTCTAGATAAATAACCTAGTCCTAAAATTAGTATTGGAATATTTTCTACACAATCATTAATCGATAATAGTTATCGATAGCTACTGTATCACTCTTGTGGATGAACTTTTTTAAATTATAAAGAAATTAAGGCTTTTTAAAATAAAATTTGTCACTTTTTTTTACCATTTTTTGTTATTCTTTCTAGTTAAATAGGTGAATCCTAAAATTCAATGTACTATGTTAAATTTGGTATACTAGTGTGTAGTATACTATGAATATTATGAGTATCATGATTCAATAGTAATCATGGTATACCAATATACAGTATATCAAGAATATTGGGTATACCATTTAACGTATTCTAACAAAGTATAACATGATTCAATACTAATCATGGTATACCAATATACAGTATACCAAAGAATATTGAGAATGCCAGAATTTAACACTAATCATGGTATACCAAAAAGTAATATATAAAAAATATTGGGTATACCATTTAACATACTCAAATAAAATATACTATGATTCGACACTAATCATGGTATACCAATATATTATTTAACATACTCAAATAACGTATATCATGATGCAACATTAATCATAGTATACATATCTGTAGTATACCAAGTTAGGAATACCATGATTCAACAGTAATCATGATATATCAATATGTGGTATATCACGATATTAGGAATATCATTTAACATATTCAGGTAAATTATACCATGATTTTGTTGTAATATGGTATACCAAAAATATTAGAAATACCATGATTGTCGAATCATGGTATACCAATATGTAGTATACCAAGAATATTGAGGATACCATCATTCAACAGTAATTATGGTATACCAGAATGATGGATATACTATTTAGCATAATTATATAAAACATACCATGATTCACTATTAATCATGTTATACTAATGTGAAGTACTACACCAGAATATTGATAATACCATAATTTAATACTGATCATGATATACAAATGTGTAGTATATCAAAAATATTAGGTATACAGTTTAACATGCTCAAACAAAGCATACCATTATTCAATTTAAATCACGGTATACTATATAATATAGCAAGAATATTAAATATTATTTAGCGTACAAGTAATTACAGTATACTATGATTCAATAGTACTTACTTGTAATCATGGTACTCCCAATAATATATCAAATATCATTGGGAATACACTTAACATAAACAATTTATACCAACTGAATCGAAATTTAAGTTGATATATTTATTTACTTTTGGTACTCCCTTAAGAAATATGACCAATTTTTCTTAAGATTTTCAAAAGTATGATATTCCTAGGTTTCTTTTTAAATTTCAACTTTTAATTTTTAAAATTACGTATACAAATATATCGTGTAAAACTATTCTGTATAATTGAAAGCTACTTTTGTAGCTTTATTTGAGTTTTTCTTTTTTAATGTTGATCTATTATTTTAATTTAGTTGATTCTAATTTTATTTCCTAGATTCCTTCTTTCAAATGATTACAAAAATAAAAAATAAAATAAATAATATATTATCACTTAGCTATTTTCATAAGATTCCTTCTTATCCTTCCATAGCAAAATCATCATGATACTCCTTTAATTCACTTGTACATCCAACAGATTACATACAGCGCAAGATATATGCATATTTTCATTTTCATCATCATAGCACAATACACACACGCTCATTCTCCTTATTCTTCTTCATCCATACTCACACCTTTGAAATCGTTCTTTTTCCAGAATAAAGTAGCTTATATTTTAAAGTAAATTACTTGGAAAAATTTCAAAATTTCTCTTCTAGTGGAAATTGTTTTTTGCCTTTTCCCTACAAATCACTACTTTAATCTTACCAGCATTAAATCCCCTCTTACCTAATAATTACAATAAAAAAGATATTATATTCTCACCCTCAAGTAGTTCAAACCTTTCTTAGTCCCTATTTTGATAATGAAAGAACTAGGTCTTTGAAATTTTATCCTCTTTTCTTTTTAGATCCCCACAATTTTATTTTTAATCAAATCCACTGAGCCTTGTGCCTAGTGTTGTTTTTTTTATAAAAATGAAGTCAAACAGTACACCAAAAAAGGGAAACATGAACCTTATCTCCAAACCTATGGTGGATAGCCAATTGATTGTCCAAAAAAAACAATCAATTGAACCCTGTGCAGTTAGTGAAGTTAGACCTATAAACTGATACCATATGCTTTTTCATATTGGGTAGACCAATGGACCCCAAAAACAAAAGTAATCTAGGTCAAGTATGCAGAAAGAATGGAAGGACTCCTTCCATTTACAGGAGAAACTATATCTAAAGAGGACAGACTGTCCTCAAGTGAATTGATAAAAAATAAATATACAACCAAGGAAGGGGAATAGATCTATGACACCAAGTATCTCTCTTCATCATAGCTTTACCATTGTCAAGAAAGAAAACCAAACTGAAGAGAAGCATATGAATGTCAAAAAAAGGAAAGAGCAGTGATTTGTCTGTGTTGATGTCACTGACAGAAGAGATGGAGAACTGTATTGGCGGCTCTGTCTGCCTGTTGTAGAACCTCTAGTGTAGTCATGAACAGCTCTCCATAGTGTGTTCGTGTAGCATATGAACCAATGCACTGAAGAAGGCATGATAAGTTGTTGAAGGAAGTGAACAGGTGCAGTGAGTTCTGCATCTAGAGTGTGCTATGACATAGTATTCATGTAGGTTTGAACCTCTAAGTATCTTCCCAGAAGGCTTCACACTGGTGTATGAATGTGATGTGTGTGTCTGTATAGCATAATCAGAAGGACAGATCCAACAAATTTGATGTACTTCCCAACAGATTGACCATCTGTAATGCTGATATTACATATTAAGAGTACATCAAAATTCTAGACCAATCTAATGTACCTACATGATACAACAAATAAGTTAGTAGTAACTGAGTTTCATTGTCTTTCTTCCTGGGAAGAAGGACAATGGCACTACAATCAGTAATGAAAGATTGCTGCAGTCTTTGGACATTACTGTCTTGGGCCCTATTGGTGAGGAAATAGTGGAAAGCTCTTAGGTTCTCGTGGATTCTGAGATCTGGTGATTGTTGTAGTTTGTAGCTAGGGAAAAAGGAAATGCTACTGGAAGCTGAGTGATGGTTTAGTAATGACTAGTATTCTGTGTGGTAGGAGATGTGTATGGAGCCCTAGATTAGAGATAGGAGTTGCTGCTTTTTAAATTCTCTGATGTAATGTCTGTGTTGAGTACTTGGGTATTTAAGAGTTGTCAATCTGCTACTACCCTGTTCTATTGACAATAAAGGACCTGAACATATAGTATTGACTGCCAAGTTCGAACTGTATTGCATTAGGTATGTCTGACTTTGTGTGCATGAGATGTGGATAGTTTGCACCTTTGACCAACCCTCAGAGAGTGAGCATTAATACCTCACACTGATTGTAGGTCAAGAGGTGGAATACACCATAAAAACTAGTACCTGCAAAACAGAAAATAGAGTTAGTGAAATAGTTGTGCTTTTTTCTGTGATTATGAGTGTGTACTATCTGGTTCTTGTGGCTTCTGAAAGCAGTTGTGAATTTGGATGATAACTTTGGGTATGGTGAGTTTAATTGACTGGACTGACTGTTTCTTAGATATGAAGGATTCAAATATCTGCACATCCTATACCCTTGAAGGTTTAGGACTAGTCTATGATGTTCAGGTGATGTGGTGTGGTGTCTACACGTGCACTTTAGAGATCATGGTGGTTCTTGTCTTTTCCTTTTTCATTGTGTAGAAACTTGGCTCAAAACACTGACATCCTCTGGGCAGATTGAGCTTTAGGGATGCTAATACCACGCACTGAAAAGAGGTCAGTGATTCAAATAAGCTAAAACCTGCATGAAAGTAAATAAAGTTAGTGATGAATTCTGCAGTTGTATCCTTCCCCCAATGGGTTTGAGCATAGTTTATTCCTTCCATAATGATGCTGACTGGAATGATCACAATATTTTGGACTATTAGGTCTGCTCCCCTAAGATCAATTCTATCATCCATATCCATGTGAGGAACTGATGGCCAGTTGTGGTGGAATTATGATTCTACTGCTCATTTTGTGTCTGAATGAACGAGTGCCTATCTTATCTAATTAGATCCGTCCTCTTATCTGTGAAGGTAATTCAGTCATATTGTGATAATGAGTCATGACAGGAAGATCATGATTGAGTTTGGAATTGGCTTCCCCGTGAACATGTGAACATCTAAAGTCCTCACATTTTCTACAGAGAGCCCAGAGGTCTTGTAGAGTAGCTTCAATGCTCCAAGGAGGATCTACTGAGTCGTTGAGCCATTGTATGAGCATAGCAGAATCAGCTTTCAGGTGGATTTCATTAAACCCATTCTCCAAGCACCACTGTGTTCCCAGAACTGCTGCTACTGTCTCTGCTAAGTTGGCACTACACCTATTCTTCCATAAGTTACAACATATAATGATAGGGAGGGTATCCAACATCAACTTGTGTACCTCTTGCTTCTGTGGATCCACCATTTCATCAAGAGTAACTGTAGAGGCATGTCTTTTAAGGGGAAACGAACAGGACCAGTAAAAACTTTCCAGATTGATTTAGCAAAGGGGCCCATGCTGAAGATGTGATCTATTGATTCTGCATATGGCCTGATACAACACACACATCTAGTGACAGTAGGATGTCCAAAAGACAAAACTCTATCATCAATGGGGAGTTTGTTTCTGATTGCTCTCCGTAGGCAAAATGACCATTTGAAAGTAATCAGTTTGTGCCATGTCATCTTGTTGGTGAAGATAACCTGTTTCCTCTTCCTAATTATCCCCCAAGCAGAAGCACATGTGAAGTTCCCAGCAGAAGTGAGAGTCCATGTTGGTATGAGGTGAGTATTTGACAGAAACCTGCAGAATTTCAGAGATTTTGTGTGATGGGGCACAAGCATTGAGTTTTTGAATGCTCTATCTCCCTGAATCCCAGAATTGAGACACAGAATTATTGCCAGGTCTACCTCCTTCACTCCTGAAAATCTGCCAATAGACCCGTGCCTAGCCAATTATCCCACCAGAAACCGATTGTGCTAGAGTGAAGCCTCCATAGGATGTAGGGTTCAGCTTCTTCCTTGTTGGTCATCATCTTTTTCCAGTTCTGAGATTGTCATGTATTCCATTTTTTGGATACAGGATGTGACCTTTTACAGTATTTTGCTCTCAAAAAGTTACTCCATATGGATTTTTATTTCTAAAAGACCACCATTGTTTGAATTACATAGCATTGCAAACATCAGTAATGGTTTTGAAGCCAGTACCTCGTTCCTTAAGTGGGTAGGACATTTTCTCCCATAAAGCCTAGTATTATTTGTTTGTGTCTTTGTCCATGCCCCAGAAGAAATTAGCAAACATTCTTTCAATTTGCTTCATAACAGTTTTAGGCGGTGATACTGCTGATAGAAGGTGGATGGGTAGAGATTGCAGCACATGTTTGATAAGAGTAACTCTTCCTCCATAAGAAAGTAGTCTACAAAACCAGCCTCTAATTCTGCCAATTACTTTGGAGATTAGATCATTGAAGTGTATGATTCTCTTTCTTCTCGTGTAAAATGGACATCCAAGGTAAGTGATAGGAGATTACCTTCTGGGAAAACCTGTAATCTGATGAATTCTGTTGTCATTATGTGGAAGACACATGATGGAGTTATGAAGTGACTCTTGGCCTTGTTGATTTTCTGTCCATATGTGTTTTCATAATCCTCTAATATCTTCATGATTCTCAACAATGAAACCTTGCTCCCTGATGTGAATATGATCACATTGATAAGTGGGAATTTTGATTACTTATTAGCGCCTTTTAGTTTTTTTTAGTCCAAAAACGTTTAATTGTCTTCCTGAAAACTAATGAAATGTGCTTAATTGCAGGAATATTAGAAGATGAACCCCAGAGATGAAATCCTACTCAAGAAGGAGTAATATGAACTCAAAGACATAAAAGACACATAAACTCAGAAGTGCAGACCGCAGAATAGCATCTGCGGCCGCAAGTTGTGAAGGAAAATCCATCAGAGTTTGGTGAAAAGCGCGATCTGCACATGAATTGTGCGGCCGTAAAAGCTGGGCCAGGGGCAAAGTTCAGAAGACGCAATTCAAGGCCCTCAGAAGTGCGGACCGTGCGGCCGCAGAAGAGAAGCTATGCAGCCGCAGTTACAATTGTGCGGACCGCAGAAGAGCAAGATGCGGCTACAGTTACAATTGTGCGGACCGCAGAGAGAGTGCATTGCAGCCGCAGACCAGAATTATGCGGCCGTAGACTTCCAATCCTGTCAAGTTGAAGAAAAGTGCGGACTGCACATGAAATTGTGCGGCGCAGAACCTCCTGAAGGGCATTTTTATCCAAAATTTCCAGCCATGTATAAATAGACGAGTTTCACATTTTTAGATCAATTTTTGACATCAGCTGCTACAGTAGCCGTTTTCTTTTACTCTTTTTTAGTAGTTTTTCATATTTTGAGCTATTTTAACTTAGATTTTATCATTTTAATCTTGCAATATGAGTTTAATTATCATTTCTTCTTCTATTTCTTCCATTTTAAGCATGAGTAGCTAGATTTTTACTTGGGTTGTTATCCAACCCTAGTGTGTAAACTTAATGGGTGTTCAATTTAATGCTTGTTTATGATTGAGTGTTTATTATTTAGCCTTGTTCGTGCTTTTATTTGTGGAATTGATGGTTGCAAATATTAGTTCATGCCTATTTGACTTTGTCTCTACTTGAGAAAGAGAGACTTAGTCTAGTAAAACTTGGCTAAAAAGAAATTAGATCAATCGAGAGATTGATAATCCCAAATAAAGGGTTCAACCTAGAGATAGTAATAACCCGATTTGAGCTTTTTATCAACCGTTTTGTTCAATATCCATTTAGACTCTAGAAAGCCAAATTGGGCAAAATCACTCTCTGACCGAGAGGTATTGAGTGGGTAATTGAGTGATGATAGCTATAATACACCCCGACCAATAAAACAAGCTTTAAAGTTTATATCCCATTAGGCAAACACCTAGGTGAAGGTCATAGCCCTAGGCTTTTTATAATATTTGAGAAACAACAAAACAATTTCATAGTTCTATTTCTTAAATTGCAATCGTAGTTTAGATTAGACTTTAAAATAACCTAATTTTGCGAAAGTGCAAATTTAGATATATAAACTCATACGCTACGATATATACTACTATCTCCCACTCATATAGCTCCCATCGGAATTCGACCCCGACTCTTGTTGGGTATTATTATTGCATCGACCATTTTCATAACCTCAAATTGAGGAGTGAAATTGGACGAGATCAATTTTTGGCGCCGTTGCCGGGAGCTAAATACGGTGTTAGCTATATATTTAGGTGTGTTTTTTGGGATATCTTCTTTTCCTTCCTTGTTACTAACATGTTGAGTATTGTAGGTGCAATCATGGCAAACAATGAACTTGGAAACATAGCTGTGGGGACGTGGACATTGGGAATGATTAAATGGATGAGGTCCCTCTTGAACCTCAAGCCAATAGACGAGGTCGAGCGCCTCAAGATAATTTTCCCACTCCACCCCTGCCTCCACCACGAGCGGCTCCACAGCGGGTGTTACCGAATGAAGGGTATGCAAGTGCTATAGTCCCTCCCCGTATTAGGGCGGGCAACTTCCAAATAACCAATGTGATGCTCATTTTGCTCGAGCAACGAGGGTTCTTCACCGGTGCACCGTGTCAAAATGCATATAAACACTTGAAGGGGTTCGTCGATATGTGTTGGGGGAGCAAACAAATAAATGTCTCTGAGGATGATTTGAGGCTAAGGATTTTTCCCTTCTCTCTACGGGGGAAAGCTTTAGATTGGTTGGAACGTTTGCCAAATTATTCCATTCATACTTGGGATGAACTAGCGGAGAAATTTATTTCTAAGTACTTCTCTCCTGGGCACATGGCTATTCTTCGGGATGAAATTCTAGCATTCGAGCAAGAGCCCAATGAACCACTACACGAGATATGGGAAAGGTATAGAACAACGGTGAAAGAGTGCCCAACAACGATATGACGGAGAACCTGATTTGATAAAATTTCTATCGGGGGATCAACACAATTAACCAATATGTAGTGAATCAACTTGCCGGCGGAAACTTCATGACTACGCTTTATGCGGAGGCGTGTGATGTTTTGGATGAGATGGCTGATACTTCATTGGCGTGGCAATATCTGGCCAATATTCCACAAGGTGATCCAAATATGATTCTTCTCCACAAAGAGTTGCATGACCATGGTCAAGCTATGGCCGAGTTGACAACCACCATGAACCAATTGGCAAAGGCTCAACTTCAACAAGTGCAAAACCCGAGGCAAGTCAATGATGGAGGGAGTAAATATGATGGTGAACAAGAGAAGAACAAGAAATCCTCAAGTGCAACAAAGAGTGGACAATTTTGTGCAAGATAATAGTGGATTTGATCAAGATGATTCCTATAATAATCAAGAAAAAGAGGTCCAATATGTGAACAACTTTCAAGGGCAAAGAAACAACTTCCAAAGCCCTAGTCAACAACAATGGAGACCTTCAAATAATCAATGCAATTGAAATTCTCACAAAAGCAATTGGAATAACAACAACAATCAATGCAATTGGAGTGGAAGCAATAATATAGGAAATTGGCATAACAATAATAACCAAGGCAATTGGGGAGCCAACAATCAAGGTGGGTAGAATAACAATCAAAAAAATTTGGAGGTCGGGTTTCCAAAGGCCCTCGATGTATCAACAACCGAGCAACCCACCTCCTTATCATTCCCATGGTCCTAGTTCTTCCAACAATGAAATGGGCCATATTTAGAACATGTTCAAGCAAATGATGGAGAAAAATACCAATTTTAATGCCCAACTTGCTTCACACAACACATCGATTCGCAACTTAGAAGTACAAATGGGACAAATCTCTCAAGCATTAAATTCACGTCCTAAGGGGGCACTACCAAGTGATATAGTGGTGAACCCGAAGGGTGAGAACAATACGGGGCATGCCATGGCCGTTAATACAAGAAGCGGCAGAGGTGGGAATGCACCCACCTCAAGTTAAAAGGTAACTTGTGGATGATGAGCAAGTGGTAGAAGAAGAGGAGATCTCGACAAATGTAGTGCACACAAATGATGAAGTGCGGATTGATATTGATGACATGGTGGAAGAGACTCAAGAGGAAGTGAACCCGTCTAGGGAGCATGTGATTGACATACAGAAAACGGTAATGCAAAAGCTAAGGCACCATTGCCTAAGCCACCTCCTCCATATCCTCAAAAGCTTGCCAAGAAAAATGGCGAGAATCAATTTAAAAAGTTCATTGATATAATGAAGAATCTCTCGATAAGTGTGCCATTAGTTGAAGCCTTGGAGCAAAAGCCCGTATACACAAAGTTTATGAAGGACTTGCTGACAAATAAGCGGTCGATGAATTTTGAAACTATAAAGTCACTTACCAAGTGAGTTCATTTGTGCATTTGATGGCTCCTAAGTTGGAAGATCCCGGTGCTTTCAAAATCCCTTGCACCATTGGAAGTGCCGAGTTTGCCAAAGATCTTTGTGATCTTGGGGCGAGTATTAGTTTGATGCCCTATTCGGTTTTTCAAGACCTTGGGAATTGGGAAACCAAGACCCACATCTATGAGATTACAAATGGTCGATCGTACAATGGAGAGACCGTTGGGTGTGATTGAAGATGTATTGGTTCGTGTTGATAAGTTCATTCTCCTAGCAGATTTTGTTATTCTTGATTGTGAAGTGGACTATGAGGTGTCGATTATTCTTGGAAGACCTTTTCTTGCTACGGGGGAAGGCTCTTGTTGATGTGGAATCCGGAGAACTCACTTTCCGAGTAGGTAATGAAAAGGTAGTTTTCCACGTGTGCAAATCTATCAAGCAACCGAATAGCAATGAAGTGTGTTCTTTTGTGGACTTGGTGACCCATGTGATTATTGATGATACAAATGCCATGATTAATGTGGGTGACATGTTGGAGGCCATCTTGCTTAATTTTGATGATGACGAGATGGATGACTTCATGGAATGTGTTAATTCTTTGCAAGGAATGGGATCATACAACTATGCACCCCAGAAACTTTCCTTGGATCTTGAGAATAGGAAAAATCCTCCTACAAAGCCTTCAATTGAAGAGCCTCCTATCTTGAAGTTGAAGCCATTGCCTCCACGTCTCAAGTATGAATTCCTTGGCCCTTGTTTTACTTTACCAGTTATTCTTTCCTCTTGCTTGACTAACGTGCAGGTTGACTCTACATTGGAGATGCTCCACAAGAGGAAGAAAGCTATTGGGTGGAATTTGGCGGATATTCGGGGAATAAGCTCCGCATTTTGCATGCACAAGATTAACTTGGAGGAAGATGCCAAACCCTCCATTGAACATCAAAGGAGACTCAATGAAGCCATGCAAGACGTGGTAAAAAAGGAGATTATAAAATGATTGGATGCCGGGGTGGTCTACCCTATTTCCGACAACTCGTGGACTTTTCCGGTGCAAAGTGTCCCAAAAAAGAGGGGCATAACAGTGGTCACCAATGACAAGAATAAGTTGATTCCATAAGAACGGTGACCTGGTGGAGAGTGTGTATGGACTATCGAAAGCTAAACAAAGTCACAAGGAAAGACCCTTTTCTACTCCCCTTCCTTGACCAAATGCTTGATAGGTTGGCTGGCCGTGCTTTCTATTGCTTTCTAGATGGATATTCAGGCTACAAACAAATTCTTATTGCCCCGAAAAATCAAGAGAAAACAAATTTCACTTGTGCCTATGGCATTTTCGCTTTTAAGCGGATGCATTTGGCTTATGAAATGCACCATCGACTTTTCAACGGTATATGATGGCGATCCTTAGAGATATGGTAGAAGACTACCTTGAAGCATGGATGATTTCTCGGTAGCCAGGGATTCCTTTGAGATTGCTTGGCAAATCTGGATAATATATTTGCAAGGTGTGAAGAAACAAACTTGGTGCTAAATTTGGAGAAATGCCATTTTATAGTCGAGAAGGCATTATCCTTGGCCACAAAATTTCAAAGAATAGCATAGAGTTCGACAAGGCGAATATAGAGGTGATTTCTAAACTTCCACCTCCAACTTCAGTGAAAGGCGTGAAAAGTTTCTCGGGTCATGTGGGGTTCTACTGGCACTTCATAAAGGATTTTTCTAAAGTGGTGAACCCATTGTGCAAGCTTTTAGAGATAGATGGTAAGTTTCACTTCAATGATGATTGCATGAGAGCCTTTGAATTGCTAAAGTTCAAGTTGACTACTACTCCCATTATCACAGCTCCTAATTAGAGTACTCCCTTTGAGCTCATGTGGGATGCTAGTGATGTAGCGGTTGGAGTAGTTTTGGGAAAACGTATCAACAAGATTTTTCATTCAGTTGACTATGCTAGTAAGACCATGAATGATGCCCAAGTCAATTACACCGTTACAGAGAAAGCGCTCCTTGCTATTGTGTTTACAATTGAGAAGTTTTGCCCATACTTTATGGGTGCAAAGGTTATTGTTCATACAGATCATGCAGAACTTCGCTATCTTATGAGCAAGAAAGATTCAAAAGCTAGCTTGATGAGATGGGTGCTATTGTTGCAAGAGTTTGATATTGACATCCAAGATCGAAAAAGGGAGTGAAAATCAAGTGGCAGACCACTTGTCTCGTTTGGAGGAGGAAGGGAGGCTGCATGATGACCTTGAAATCAATGACTCCTTCCCGACGAGCAACTCTTGGAAATTTTAGTGAAGGAGGTGCCATGGTTCGTCGATCTGGCAAACTTCCTTGTTTGTGGAATCATCCCAGATGAGTTCTCTTCAAATAAAAGGAAGAAGCTCAAACGGGATTATCAAGATTATTATTGGGACAAGCCTTATTTTTCCGAATTTGCACGGATGGGGTAATTAGAAGATATGTACCAGATGAAGAGCAAAATGTTATTCTTGAGGCTTTGCCATTCTTCGCCTTATGGTGGTCACCATGGCGGAGCAAGAATGACGGCTAAAGTGCTAAATTGTGGTTTCTATTAGCCCACTCTTTACAAAGATGCAAGTGATATGGTGAAGAGATGTGATGAATACCAACGGGCCAGTGGAATCTCGAAGAAGAATGAAATTCCTCTCACTACCATTTTGGATTGATATCTTTGATGTGTGGGGTATTGACTTCATGGGCCATTTTGTGAGTTCTTGTGAAAACACCTATATCTTGGTCGCGGTTGATTATGTGTCTAAATGGTTTGAGGCCATTGCTCTACCCAACAATGAAGCGAAACGTGTGGTGGCGTTCTTGAAGAAGAATACATTCATAAGATTTGGCACTCCCCGGACTATCATAAGCGATGGGGGATCGCATTTTTGCAACAAGGCTTTTGACACTTTTCTTAACAAGTATGGTGTCACTCTTAAAGTTATGACTCCCTATCATCCACAAGCTAGCAGTCAAGTGAAAGTCTCCAACTGAGAGATAAAGAGTATCTTGTCCAAAATAGTGAATACTAACCGGACGGATTGGTCAAAGAAGCTTGATGATGCACTATGGGCTTAGTGGACTGCTTTCAAAACTCCTATCGGGATGTCTCCATACTGGTTGGTGTTTGGAAAATCTTGTCATCTTCTGGTGGAACTTGAGCACAAATCCATGTGGGCTTTAAAGAAGTTGAATCTTGATTGGGATGCAACCGCTAATTTGCGGGTTGCACATGTGAATGAATTGGATGAGTTCCGGCACCATGCTTATGCAAGTTCGTCCTTGTACAAAGAGAAGATGAAGCACCTTCATGACAAATACATTCGAAATAGGGAGTTCAAGGTGGGCAATCTTATTATGTTGTTCAACTCACGACTGAAGATGTTTCCCGGGAAGCTGAAATCTAAATGGAGTGGTCCCTTTAAAATTGTGGGTGTGACACCTTTTGGTGCATTGGACTTGAAGAACAAATATGACGAGGTATTCCAAGTCAATAGTCACTAGGTGAAGTATTATTTGGGACAATTTGATGATGGCCACGTGGTGGCAATTATTCATTTGAAGTGATGGTAATCTGCATCGTGTCGCGACGTTAAATCAGGCGCTTCTTGGGAGACAACCCATGTTTTCTTTTTCTTTTTCTTTTCTTCTTTTGTAGATAGGTGTTAATTATGTGCTAACTGGATTTGAAGTGTGTTACAGGAATGAGTGTGATTTACAGGAATTGTGCTCAGAAAAGTGGCTAAGTGTAGAAAAATTGCGGACCGCAAAAGAGGGCTCCGAAGACTGACTGGCACTCTCCGAACCCTCGGAGGTGCTATGTGAGGAGGAAGGCTCGTCTCGGAGTTGATACCTTCCCTGTGCCTGTGATTGGACAACAGGCTGCTCTTGAACTGAGTTGCCCTCCGATGCTTCCCGAGATGGGGCATATGATTTAGATTTGGAGGGCTCTGGAGGTCTTCCTCGGCCAGCTGTAGCTTTCTTGGTGATTATCTTTTGGAGAGCGAGGGGTAAAGTACTTTTGCCTCGACCTCTGGAAGGTTCACCCTCCTCTTTGATGTATCTCCATGGCCTCGAGATCTAACCATTATCTGTAACAAGCAACAGCAGCAGTCAGTTGTAATTCAAATAAAAACAGACTGTAACACACAATGTAGAACATGCTTGCAGGTTGAGGAAGTGCGGTCCGTACAATTTCAAATGCGGCCGCAGGTTGGGCTGTGCGGGATGCAAAATTTGAACTTGCGGCTGCAGCAATGAATCTGCGGTCTGCATAATTATTAGTGCGACCGCCTGTTTGAAGTGTGGTCCGCACTTTTATCATCACGGTTGCACATCAGACTCACCAAAATGTCAAATGAGCTATTTTGCGGCCGCACTCACTTTTCTGCGACCGCGAAGGGATTTCTGCGGTCTGCACAATTTCACGTGTGGCCGCAGAATCAGCCTCGGCTAAGGAACCCTAGTTTCAACTTTTGCGGGCCGCACAATTTCTTGTGCAGTCGCAGATTTCAAAATAAAATCGAGCAGACTTTCTAAGGTTTTCAATTTTTGCGCAAATTTGATATGGTATTAACAATTAAGCATGAAAATCAATTCACCCATTCCCCATAGAGCAATTAACAGTTGACCCAACACAGATTAAATCCCACATGGTAGTAAAATTGAAATCTATTGATAAATGTCTTAAAACTACCTAACAAATTGTAAATTAAACTAAAAATTAAAAAATTCTATGAATAATTGAAGCATAACAGATATGAAGTAATGCAGATGACTGATCACAGATGTGGATTGAGTGTAGCAGATGATTGAACAGACGATTTCAAAGTTTTAGAGTTTAGAATGCTCAGAGAGAGAAAAAATATACAGTAACCCTAAGGTTATTATTTATACAAACGGGCTGATTAAGGGACAACGGTGAAGAGTGCGGCCGGAGAATTCCTTCTGCAGTCCGCACTCTGTTAATTGGGAGCTCAAATGCCCTTGATGATCTGCGGTCCGCATAATTTATGGTGAGACTGTAGATTTTTTATGTGGACAGCAGATTTTGAAGTGCGGCTGCACTTTGGCCATTTCTCTGACAGACCAAACTTCAGAGAGTTTGCATTTTTCATTTTCAATTTGTGCTGTCCGCACTGCAATTGTGCAGCCGTAGTTCATTTCTGCTATGACAATCACACTCATTCCTGTAACACACTTCAAATAGCCGCTGTTCTTGCTCCACCACACATCAAATAAAGTGCGGACCGCAGATTCATTGCTGTGGCTGCAAGTTCAAATTTTGCGGCCCGCACAGCCCAACCTGCGACCGCATTTGAAATTGTGAGGACCACACTTCCTCAACCTGCAAGCATGTTCTACACTGTGTGTTACTGTCTGTTTTTATTTGAATTACAACTGACTATTGCTGTTCTTGTTACAGATAATGGTTAGATCTCATGGCCATGGAGATACATCAAAGGGGAAGGGTGAACCTTCCAGAGGTCGAGGCAAAAGTACTTTACCCCTCGCCCTCCAAAAGATAATCACCAAGAAAGCTACAGCTGGCCGAGGAAGACCTCCAGAGCCCTCCGAATCTAGTTCATATGCCCCATCTCGGGAAGCATCGTAGGGCGACTCAGTTAAAGAGCAGCCTATTGTCCAATCACAGCCACAGGGAAGGTATCAACTCCAGGACGAGCCTTCCTCCTCACATAGCACCTCCGAGGGTTCGGAGAGTGCCAGTCAGGTTTCAGAGCCCTCTTCTACACCTGTCCCTAAGGCACCAGCAGCTACTGTTGATGATATTCCATATGATGGCCGAGGGGGTGATACTACAGTTGGCGGCCTTGAGAGGTCGAGGAAGAAAATGGTCTGGGAGGACCGTTTCGTCAGTCTAGCTGCCTTTACCAGCTTCCGTGGGTGATAGCTGGTGAGATCGCTCACTCTTGAGTGACAGTTCCAACTTAAAGATCTTGACAAGTATAATCCAATAGTATTGAGATAGTTCCGAGAGTGGAAGGGGTGGATGTGGTTCACCCAGACTATTGTGGACGCCAAGGAGTATTTGATCTGGGAGTTCTATGCCAATGTGGCGCACATAAAGAAAGGGACCAAGGTAACGAAAGTGAGGAATCTGAAGGTGAGATTTCACCAACACACACTGAAATTCTATTTGGGGTTTGAGGATGTGGAGCCGGCACAGTACTTGAAGAAGCCGGTGATGGGTGATGCAGCTCGCCTATGGCTAGCTGAGATTCTTGCAGCCTCGGGGCCACCTCCACCATGGATCACAGCAGGGGTTCTTGTTTAGAGGAACATCCTAAACTTCGAGGCGAATGGATGACAAACCTTCATATGCAGCAGACTAGAACCGTGCCAGAATGAAACCAACTTACCTATTCCACGGGCAGTTCTAGTCACCTTTATTATGGCCAGGTACCCGATCAATGTGGTGCCATGATGTCGACCAATATGTCAGTGGTCGCCAAGAAAGCTGATACATCCTACCCATATCCCAACACCATCACTGAGTACCCTACGGATGCACGGGTAGAGCCCAGAGATTTTGACACGAAGGTTTGGGCCAAGAAGCCTTTCTCTTGGTATTCTTTGATGGATGCACACAACCTGAAGAGAAAGGGTTAGCCGACTACTATTGTAGGCCAGTTTGATGAGCCATCGGTGGTAGCTGTGGAGTCAACAGATATGTCTTCCACTTCAGCAGAGCTTTCAACCAGTGCAGCTACCATGCATCCACCTTTAGCCTCAGTGCCTTCCACATCGGCTTTAAAGTTGGTGCCTATGCCATCTGCTCCACTTTCTGCGCTGCGAGTTTCCCAGATATGGAGAGCATAAACAACTAGATGTAGATAGTACTAAAAAGCTGTCTGACATATCCAGTCATGTTGTAGAACAGTCATCTATTCTGGCACCCCAGATTCCCCCCACAGTTGAAGAAACCTTGAAGAAGATCCTGAAAAATCAGAACACTATTATGGCCACTCTAGTACAACATGGGTCCGTGATTGAAGAGCTGGCCAAGGAAGTGCAGAAGATGCGGAAGTTACAGGCCTCAAAGAAGTCAGTGGACAAGCTCTGGCGACAGGTCACCAAGCTTGCAGCAGCCGGAGACATTCCATTTGATATGTTGATGGACCCGCACCATCCAGGCCCAGATCCTACAGTACTTACAACACCAGCTGGCTAGTTTGAGGAGCCAGACATTGCTGCTGACACTGCCGAGTCCGTCAGATGTTCACCAACCCAGCC
>MCJB01019921.1:16673-60641 GCA_002018475.1 Nicotiana obtusifolia | reverse complement strand
GGGAGGAGGGGAGGGGTTGGAGTTTTTTTGATACATCTTGTGGAGTTTCAATAGTTTGCTTTGTAGCTTCTTTATCTTTATGTTTGTTTTCTTCTTGAATTAGTAGTTTCTTTTTGATTTAATAGCTTATTTCTATGTTTTAGTGGATAATAAGCCTTTGGTTTTCTTAATGCCACGATTCTTTCCAAAGGTAGTTTTTGTGTGAACCGGGTGGCTCTTCCCAACGATGGATGGCGTGACAACCTTCTTAAGGGATTGAGTCCGTTTTTGGTGTTTATGTAATAATAGTAGTAGTAATGAATAAAAGGACCTAATTGAGTCATGCTCAAAGAGTCAAACATGTTTCACTTGGTAGCAACACACTTAACTACGTGCTTATGGTTTAAAACAAGGCTTTTAGAAAGAAATAGCTCTAGTTAGTGACCTTGTGACTCTTGTGGTGACTTAGACAATCATTGAGTGGTTCAATCGTACCATAGTGATTTTCAATCTTGAATATAGTTGTTATGGGCCCTCGACTCTATCCTCTTTAACAATCCAGCTGCGTGAGAGGCGAGATGTTGTTGTTGAAAGTTCAAGTACCCGTGCTAATGGTCTAGAACTTGCCCCGAATGTATTTCTAGGTGAAATTTTAAGTTTTGCTCGGCTTGAAAAGTGATTGTAGGCTCTCCGTGACCCGCTTGAAGTTTTCCATTGCCCACCAATGTTGTTATCCCTAGTCAACCCATTTGATCCTAAAACCTTTCTCATTTAAAAACCAGGTTACAAGCCTTTACCCGTTTTATCGAGACCCTCTCTTGGCACCCGAGCTTTCCTTAACACTCTTGTGAAATAATTGGCTAAAAATGTAAGTTTGGGGGAGAGACGAGGAACTTGAAAGAGATATCAAGGCACAAAAGGATAAAAGAAATGAAGAGAAGGAAAGGCAAGAAAAGGAAAGAACAAAAAGAAAAATGCAAAAAAGAAAGTGAATAAGTTGACGAGTTGAAGGGATTTAAAGAGAAGTAATGATGCAAAACATGGAGAAATCAAAAAGGGAGAAAATGAATATCATGATCAAGAAAGAGTGATGTTAAGTCTCTCTAGTTCCCCCAAGGAGAAGAAAATGCCTCAAAGAGTTTGCAAAGCATGAGCCTGGAAAAGAAAATGGAGTGCTTAAGGAAAGATGAATCCGTTCTATCATAGCATATCCAACCTTAGTCCAAAATCCTTCATTGCATTCCAAAAAAGCCCTACGTGATTTCAAGCCGAGTGAGCTTATATTAGTGGTGATCTACATGAGAGGCAAGCCTATGGTACTTAAGGCCGTACTTGCGATATTCTTTTGAGAGAGATGAGTGAACCTTTCGCAAATCTTTGGATTGGGTGCTTAATTCTTAAATGAGATAGGCAAACGGAGAATAGAGGAGGAGGAGTTTGGGATCCACAATGACCTACATGAAAGAGCGAGCTTCCTTGATGAATAAAGTCAACTCTTGATGATCAAGTGTCACATTAGAACTATCTGTGCATGAAAGTTTAACTTGTTGCCTTGTTGATAATTCATAAGTGGTGTGGGTGATTATTGGTCCCAATTGATGTGTAAATGACTCACCTCTGATTAGCTGGAATGGTTCTTAACTTGTGGAGGTGGGAATTACTTTATTTGCTTGAGGACAAGCAAAATCTTAAGTTTGGGGGAGTTGATAAGTGGGAATTTTGACTACTTATTAGCGCCTTTTAGCTTTTATTTTAGTCCAAAAGCATTTAATTGTGTTCCTGAAAACTAATGAAATGTGCTTAATTGTAGGATTATTGGAAGATGAACCCCCCCAGATGAAATCCCACTCAAGAAGGAGTAATATGAACTCAAAGACATAAAAGGCACAGAAACTCAGAAGTGCGGACCGGAAAATACCATATGCAGCAGCAGGTTGTGAAGGAAAAACCATTAGAGTTTGGTGAAAAGTGCGGTCCGCATATGAATTGTGCAGCCGCAAAAACTGGGCCAAGAGCAAAGTTCAGAGAGGATGCATTTCAAGGCCCCCAAAA
Organism: Nicotiana obtusifolia; assembly: GCA_002018475.1. NCBI lineage: Eukaryota > Viridiplantae > Streptophyta > Magnoliopsida > Solanales > Solanaceae > Nicotiana > Nicotiana obtusifolia. The sequence goes on along the minus strand of MCJB01019921.1, from coordinate 58,610 downwards.
GTGCGTAATTGTGCGGCCGCAGAAGAAGAGCTATGCGGCCGCAATTACAATTGTGCGGACCGCAGAAGAGCAAGATGTGGTTGCAGTTACAATTGTGCGGACCGCAGAAAGAGTGCATTGCGGCTGTAGACTAGAATTATGCGGCCGCAGACTTCAAATCCTGTCAAGCTGAAGAAAAGTGCAGACCGCACAAGGAATTGTGCTGCCGCATAACCTCCCGAAGGGCATTTTTATCTGAAATTTCCAGCCATGTATAAATAGACGAGTTTCATATTTTTAGGTCAACTTTTGACATCAACTGCTACAGTAGCGGTTTCCTTTTACTCTTTTTAGTAGTTTTTCATATTTTGAGCTGTTTTAACTTAGATTTTATCATTTTTAATCTTGCAATATGAGTTTAATTATCATCTCTTCTTTTATTTCTTCCATTTTAAGCATGAGTAGCTAGATTTTCACTAGAGTTGTGACTCAACCCTAGTATGTAAACTTAATGGGTGTTTAATTTATTGCTTGTTTATGGTTGGGTGTTTATTATTTAGCCTTGTTCTTGCTTTTATTTATGGAATTAATGGTTGTAAACATTAGTTCATGCCTATTTGACTTGGTCTCTACTTGATAAAGAGAGACTTAGTCTAGAAAAACTTGGCTAACAAGAAATTGGGTCAATTGAGCGATTGATAATCTCAATTAAAGGGTTCAAACTAGAGATAGTAATAATCCGACTTGAGCTTTTTATCAACCGTTTTGTTCAATATCCATTTAGACTCTAGAAAGCCAAATTGGGCAAAATCACTCTCTGACCGAGAGGTATTGAGTGGGTAATTGAGTGTTGATAGCTATAATTCTCCTCGACCAATAAAACAAGCTTTAAAGTTTATATCCCATCAGGTAAATAACTAGGTGAAGGTCATAGCCCTAGGCTTTTTACAACATTTGAAAAATAACGAAAATAATTTCCTAGTTCTATTTCTTAAATTACAATGGTAATTTAGATTAGACTTTAAAATAACCTAATTTTGTGAAAGTGAAAATTTACATATATAAAATCACACGCTACGATATATACTACTAACCTCCACTTATATAGCTCCCTGCGGAATTCGACCCCGACGCTTGTTGAGTACTATTATTGAATCGACCATTTTCATAACCTCGAATTGAGAAGTGAAATTGGACGAGATCACACATCATCTACAAAACTCAGATGGTTGACTTGTGGGCCCCTCTTCTCCACGTAGAACCCCTTGAAACATGGATCATGATGAGTTTGTTAAGCATTCTGGATAGTGGCTCTGCCTAATGATGAAAAGAGAGGGAGACAGTGGGTCTCCCTGCTTTAAACCCCTAGTAGACTTAATGAAGCCATGTCTAGAGCCATTAACAATCACAGAGTACAGTTGTTGGACATGATACTCCATATCATGTCAATGATAACTTTCTTAAAGCCTATTCTCCTAAGCATAATGCAAGTAAATGCCCAAGAAGCCATGTCATAAGCTTTAGCCTTTTCTAGCTTAATGACCACATTAGCTCCTACATTTGGCTTTTTAATTCCTTGGATAATCTCTTGGGCAAGCATAATATTCTCTGAGATACTTCTTCCTTTGACAAAACCATTCTGATTAGTTGTGTTGATGTTTGGCAATATAGGAGAAAGCATGGTACCAATCAATTTAGAGATGATTTTTTGATGAAGTTGCTTAAGCTTATGGGCCTAAATTCAGTCAAAGAGTTAGGGGAGTCCACTTTGGGTAAGAGAACAACGCATGAACTGGTCATGTATCTGGGCATCTCACTTCTTCCAAAAAAATGCAAGAACTACCTTTAGTAGATCATCCTTAATCACCTCTCAGCATGATTGAAAGAATTTTTCATTCATCCCATCTGGACCTGCAGCACTAGTTGGGCTCATGGAAAAAACAACTTGTTTAATTTCTTTCATGTCAGGATCTCTGGACAGTCAACATTGTCTTTATTGGTGATCATGATTGGTATACAGTTGAGAAGGTCCTCTCTAATATGCCCTCCAGGCTCAGTGAAGAGCTTTACAAAATAATCATAAGCAGCTTCTCCAATGGCCTCATCACCCTGAATCCAATCCCCTTCTTCATCCTTAATTTTGTGGATGAAAAGTTCTCTTCATCTACCTTTGATCAAGCTGTGAAAATACTTGGAGTTGGCATCTCCTTCTTTGAACCATTGTATTGTGTCTTCTACTTCAACACCTCCTCTTCAAGTTTCAGGTGTTTAGTGTACTGAGCTTGATGTTCATGTAAGGTAGTCCTATCAGTTGGATCATTGGTAGTAACCCATTTCTCCTCTACTAGCTTTATCTTCTATTCATACTCTTTTGATTTTTGAAAAATGTCCCATATTGTTGTCTAGATCATTTACTCAAAGCACTCGACAAGGCTTTAAATTTTTGGCAAAAGACCTACATATGATTTCCCGTAACCTGCATGTTCCACACCTTTATAACTAGTGGCATGAAACTTTCATTCTTCACCCAACAATTGAGAAACCTGAAGTATTTTTTGGCATTGTCTTGTCTCACAGACATTTCCATTAAGAGAGGTGAATGGTTAGAGCCTGCTGAAGCCAAGTGTGTGACACTAGCAGCAGGGAAGGAGGTTGGCCAGTTATCATTAGCCAGCCCCCTATCCAATCTTTTCCACACTATAGAACCAGGGCCTCTTCCATTAGACCATGTGTATCTTGTGCCATAAAAATCCAAACCAATCAAACAACATTCTTAAATCATGATGATGAAGTCAATGCTTTTCTTCATCTGGTATGGTATCCCTCCAATCTTCTCACCCATGGAAGTAATGACATTAAAATCTCCAATCACACACCAAGGCACAATGCAAGTAGTAGATTTGAGTTTCAAATTCTCTTACAGAGGAATTCTCAGAACAGGTTTACATTTTGCATAGATCACTGAGAGATGAAAGATATTTCCAGCTTCTACATGTTTCAGTTCAATAGTCATCTGTTGTTCATCTTGGTCCAAGAGAGTACCAGTGAGCTCCTGATCCCAGAAGATCCAGATTTTGTTGTTATTGTTGGAAGCAGCCTGGTACGTTGATAGCTGCATTCTGAAGTAGTCAAGATGGTTGTTATGGGAAGAAAAGGTTGAAGTAGTTGGATTATGAAGAAATGATTCCAGGACAGCAATGATGGATAATTTGTTGATCTGTTTTAAAGTTTTGAGTCTCTCAACAACTCCAGAGGTCCTGATACCTCTGACATTTCAAGTTATTGTACTGATCATTTAAAATTGGTAGGAGATTTGGGGTTTGGTGGGACAGAACTACTGGAAGCAGCTCTACTTCTGGTGAGTCTGGGTGAGGGTCTCATCCTTGGTGATCTAATTTGGGAGGCTAAAACATTGTCTTGTTCAGTTGCATCATTCACAGTTGCAATCAGGGGTTCACAATGTTGCTCTTCCTCAATCCCTTTACTAAGATCATCCTCTTCTTCTGTTGTATGCTCCCATTTCATCTTCTGACTGTAAGGGTCTGTATTCATCCTCTTTATTGATAGGTTTTACTGATTGCATAATGTTGCTAACGAGACCATCCATATAAGTTGCATCATGTGTCTTCTTCCCTGATATGTTGTGTGCTTCATTTATTTCAACTTGGATATCACCTTTGTTGGGTAATAGGGATTGAGAGTGAGATAGGTTGGCATTCTGACAGGCAGTTACTAGAATTGTGTATCCTGCAGGGGTAGTTGATTAGTTTTAATATCCACTTCATGTGTCTGTTCAACAATGTTGATTCCTGTATTTTTCTTTCTCATTGCTTTCCTTTTCTTTTGACTAGGTTAGTTCTTTATTTTGAGGAGTTGAATATGGATATCTGAGGCAGCATGACTTTTCCCTTTGATTAATTTCCTCAAAGATTGTTCGTCCCAACTAGAGTAGATCACTTCACAAGAATCCTCATTGTTAGTAACCTCTAAAACATTTACATGTGTGGGAGCAGTTGTTGTAGGGGTAAAGAGTCAATCCTATGATCATTCAAAGGTGAACACTAATGCAGAACATGAACTATACTTTTAGATATATAGTTAGGAGTTTGGGAAGGAAAGATGGAATAATGATAAAAATTGAAATAGCTATGATGGGGTAGAGATTGAGCGATGTAAGTAAGCGGCGGGGGGCATGGTCGAATAATTTCATTGTTTAGAGGCATTGATTAATGCAAATACGGCATTTGTATCCTTAGACCTTTCTATAATAGTCTCAAGTTAATAATACAAATATCTAATTCTAGGATTTGGATTTCTAAGTTAGATTTTGATTAATGAGTATGTTCTTTTGGTGAATTTTGAGGAATAACCCTTTTATCTCTTTAATGAACTCATTTTGAATTTTCCTTGTTACAAACATATTTCTGAGTTCAATCCCTTTTTCTTGATTATTCTTCTTTCTGTTTCTCCCTAGTCTTATTTTTTATTTTAACTCTGTTATTCTATCTCTTGTTTCATTACTTGTCTATCTTCTAGTGTTTTTTTGGCTTCCCCATTGTTGAGTAACTCGAGTTCGTATAAGGATGTCTTGATGAATTAGTTCAAAAAGACTATAGTTGTTTTCCTTCTTTTGTCTTCTTTTAGAACAAACTCCTAATTGCTGGACTTGTCCATGTGAATGTTGTTGCTGGGAGAAAGTCATGGGCTGGGTGTTGGTGTTTGTCTTATGTTGTTGGATTAGTCCAAATTGTGAACGGTTTGATATACCAAAAGTAGAAAATAATAGCAAAAATAGAAAAATAACACACTAGAAGGAGGGCTTGAACCTCCGACCTTGTGGTTAACAGCCACACGCTCTAACCAACTGAGCTATTCCAGCTTGTTGACACAGATACACCGGCAAATAAAATATTCTTGGAGACAAAGCAAACAGAAAGATAAAAACTCTTACCAAGAGTCCTTTTTTTTGTTCTCTTGGTAAGATTTGGATCATGCATCATTTGGGTCTATCTAATTTTGTTCTCCATTAAAGTGCTTATTTTATCTAGAATTGAATAAAAGTAAGGAGCGTAGCTGTTTAACAAATTTACGAGGAACCAGAAACAACAGTTTATGAATGGCGCCGTTGCCCCCACACTTCCCCCTGCCCATGTTCCCCCCAAATAGAAATCGATCTATTTTTCCTTTTTTACCACAGACCAAAATCCCATCCTCTCTGGTCATTTTCTCACTAGGGGTGTACATGACCGGGTTAGTTCGGTTTTTACTAAAATCAAACCAAATCAACTATATCAGTTTGGATTGGTTCGATTTTGTCGGATTTTTTACTACATGAATATTATTTCAACCTTACTTTGTTAAAGTTATAGATAAAGTTTTGGTAAGTGAATGTATGTTTAGTAAAAAATAAAAAAAAATAACAAACATATGATCTATTAAAATATTCTTTGGGATAATTTTTTAATACTACATAATAGTTATTTTCTTAGTTGTCTAACAATAATTATTCATTGATATATGCTTTCAAGTTTAATTGAATTTAATAATTAAACATAAAAATCACTATGATACCTAAATAACGATATGTTCTGTTTAATTTTAAATTATCCAAATATCATTTCAAATTTGAAAAAGATATAAGAAATCTTGACATATGAATATGGAAGAACAATGAGATGACTGACACATTTCAATGACACTTGATAGGAAAGTGATATTATCCGTCATTTAAGGTAAATAAAAATGAATGAACTTCATAGTATATTAAATATTACATCCCATGAGAGGATTCCAAATATATCTAGACATTTTTATAGAAAATTCTATATAAAGTCTTAAAAGTATATATCTGTTATAAAATAAAGATTGTAAAGTAAAGACAAGTATAGAGAGAAACTGATATATTATTCGATTTCAACTGATGTACATAATGAACTGAAATATCCTCTATTTATAAAAAAAAAGGAAGCTGCTACGTAAGCTGCTACTGCAAGCTGCCACTGCAAGTTGCTGTATAAGCTGCTATTGCAAGCTGTTGTGTAAGCTGCTATTGTACCAGAAATAGATAATCTTCTAGGGAGGGGGGAGTAATATTTATTCATAACAGAGTACTGATAGGATAAGCTCATTGTACCATATATAGATAATCTTCTACCTGGGGTAATATTTATCCATAACGAAGTACTGAAAGGATAAGCTTCTTCAGGAGGCTTATTTCCAATAGAGTACTAAATAGATAAATATATTAAAGGCGGAGTCCCATGTGGATAAGCTTCTTCATGAAGCTTATTTACAATGGAGTACTAAATGAACATCCATAATATAATATATTTACAACACTCCCCATTGGATATTCATTAAAAGATAATGTGCTGCATTAAAACCTTACTAAGAAAAATTTCGTGGGAAAAAAATCCTAGTGAAGGAAAAAGAGTACACATATTAGTAATACGCATAATTAGTTGTCTCATTAAAAATCTTATAAGGAAAACCCTGTGGGAAAAATCTTAGTAAGAAAAAAAGAGTATGCGTATTTTACTCCCCTTGATAAAAACCTTGTTTCAAATATTTGAGTCTTTGCATTCCAATCTTGTAAACCATCTTCTCAAAAGTTGAAGTTGGCAAAGATTTACTGAATAAATCTGTCAGATTGTCACTTGAACGGATTTGTTGCACATCAATGTCACCGTTTTTCTGAAGATCATGTGTGTAGAATAATTTTGGTGAAATGTGCTTCGTTCTGTCTCCTTTTATAAATCTTTCCTTTAATTGGGCTATGCATGCAACATTGTCTTTGCATAAAATTGTGGATCTTTTATCACATTCCAAACCACATTTTCCTTGAATAAAATGAATCACTGATTTCAACCATATGCATTCCCTACTTGCTTCATGAATAGCTATTATCTCGGCATGATTTGAAGAAGCAGCAACAATAAATTGCTTTGTGGAGCGCCACGATATGACAGTACCTCCACATGTAAACACGTACACAGTAGATTGAGCTTTATGTGGATTAGATAAAATAACCTACATCTGCATAACCAACAAGATCTACATTACCTTTGTTAGAATAAAATTAACTCATATCAATTGTTCCTTTTGAATATCGCAATATATGCTTAATCCCATTCCAATGTCTCCGTGTAGGAGAAGAGCTATATCTTGCTAGTAAATTAACAGAAAATATTATGTCAGGCCTTGTAGCATTAGCAAGATACATAAGTGCACCAATTGCACTAAGATAAGGTATTTCGGGACCAAAGAGTTCCTCATTCTCTTCTGGAGGTCGGAACAAATCGTTATTCACTTCAAGTGATCGAACAACCATTAGTGTACTTAATGGGTGCGCTTTGTCCATGTAAAAGTGTTTTAAGACCCTTTTTGTATAGGCATATTGATGGATAAAGATCTCGTCTACTAAATGTTCAATTTGCAGACCAAGACAAAGTTTTGTCTTTCCAAGATCTTTCATCTTAAATTCTTTCTTAAGATATTCAATTGCCTTTTGGAGCTCTTCTGGAGTTCCAACAAGATTTATGTCATCAACATAAACAACAAGTATAACAAATTCTGATGCCATTTTTAAATAATAATACATGGACAAATAACATCATTTATGTAACCCTCTTTCAGCAAATATTCACTAAGGCGATTATACCACATGCGCTCAGAGTGCTTTAAACCGTACAAAGATCTTTGTTATCGGATTGAATACATTTCCCGAGATTTTGTATTTGCTTCAAGCATTTTAAATCCTTCAGGTATTTTCATATAAATTTCATTATAAAGTGAACCGTGCAAATAAACTGTAACTACATCCATTAGATGTATTTCAAGCTTTTCATGTAGTGCTAAACTGATGAGATATCGAAATGTTATGGCATCCATAACAGGTGAATATGTTTCATCAAAATCGACTCCAGGTCGTTGTGAGAATCCTTGAGCGACAAGGCGAACTTTGTATCTTTCAATTTCATTTTTATCATTCTTTTTTCACACAAAAACTCATTTATGACCAACTGATTTTTTTACCAGTAATTATTTGGACTACTGGTCCAAAGACCTCTCTTTTAGCAAGTGTGTTCAATTCTGATTCAATTGCCTCTTTCCATTTTGGTTAATTAGATCTTTGTCGACATTCTTCAACATATCGGGGTTCAGATCCTCACTATCTTGCATAACTTTAAGTGAACTATTATCCACCACTATTTCATATCGATTTAAATTAATTCCATCACCAGTAAAACTTTTTAGAAGTTCCTCACTCAGTTGAGTCTCGGGTTCATTGATTTCTTCAGGAATCTCAGAACTAATCAGATCTTAGGTCTCTTCAGGAGATTCCTTCATAGTATCGTTTTGACCATTTGTCGATTTTCTTTTTTGAGGATTTCGATCCTTAGAACCTAAAGGCCTACCATGCTTGGGCGTGCTTTAGGTTCACTAGCTCTCATACTAGTAGATGGTCCTGCTGGGCTATCAATTTGGATAGGCACATTCTCTGCGTCTGGCATTTGATTTGCTATATTTTATAAATGGATGATCTTCTGGACCTCCTGATTACATATAGGGGTAAGTGGATCAAAATGAGATAATGATAAAACTTTTCACACAATATCTCTTTTGATTTCCTTTTCTCTCCTCCTACTTGTGGGAAATTTCTTTCATCAAACAGACAATCTTCAAATCGAGAAGTAAATAAATTCTCTGTTAATAGTTCAAGATAGCGAATAATAGAGGGTGATTCAAACTTAATATATATTCCTAACCTTCTCTTTGGGCCATCTTACTGCCAGTGGTGGTGCTACTGGCACATATACAGCATATTCAAAAATTCGTATATGGGCAATATTTGGTTCATGACCAAAAATTAATTGTGATGGAGAATATTTATCATAATGTGTCTGTCTGAGACGGATAAGTGATGCTGCATGAAAGATAGCATGGCCCCAAACAATAGTGGAAAATTTTGTTTTCATAAGTAGTGGTCTTGCTATCAATTGCAGGCGTTTAATAGATGACTCTGCAAGGCCATTTTGAGTATGAACATAAGCTACAGGATGTTCAACTTTTATCCCAACTGATAGACAATAATCATCAAAAGCTTGAGATGAGAATTCTCCAGCATTATCAAGGCGAATAACCTTTTATAGGATAATCTGGGAATTGTGCCCTTAATCGAATTATTTGGGCTAATAGCTTTGCAAATGCCAGGTTGCGAGATGATAGTAGGAACACATGAGATCATCTTGAAGATGCATCTATTAGGACCATAAAATATCTAAACAGCTCACTTGGTGGGTGAATAGGTCCACATATATCCCCATGTATACGTTCTAAAAAGGCAAGGAGTTCAATGCCAACCTCCATTGGTGGATGGTCTAGTGATCATTTTGCCTTGATAACAAGCATCACAAGAAAATTCATAATTTGTAAGAATCTTCAGGTTCTTTAATGGATACCCACTTGAATTTTCAATGATTCGTCTCATCATTATTGATCCAGGACGATCCAAATAGCTATGCCAAAGCATAAAAATATTTAAATCAGTAAACTTCTGGTTTAAGATAGAGTGTGCTTCGACTGTACTAATCTTTGAATAATATAAGCCAGAAGATAAAGTTGGTAACTTTTTTACAATGCACTTCTGGCCAGAGACATTCTTTGTAATACAAAGATATTCCATATTCATTTCATCTATCAACATGATACTCATTTCGGCGGATATCTATAAAACTCAACAAGTTTCTTCAGGACTTGGAAGAGAATAATGCATTGTCTATAATAAGTTTTAGACAGAATTATAGTGGCTCTTCCGGAGCCTTCAATCAAACTTATATTACCAGAAACTGTTGAAACATTAGCTTTTTCCTTATGCAAATAAGAAAAGTATTTCTGATCTTTGAATATGGCATGAGTTGTTCCACTATCAATTACATAAATATCTTCATGATTGGTCTATGATCCAAACATAATTTGAGGATTATCCATATTCTTCAAAATGACATAAACAAAATAATATGATAGTAAACATCATATCAAAGCACAACTTTTATTTATGTACAATTACATAACCTTACTATCTGCTATAATCAACAAAAATTAAAATATTTATATTTCTACAGATTCATCACCAATCACATGAATTGTTTCTTCTTCCGGGAGTGCTAAGTAATCAGCTACATCCAAATGCATGAAGTCTAAATTATCTTCAGAAATAAAATTTGTTTCAACATTTTTCTCTATCTTCTATAGGGAGGCTTGATAAAGCTCAATCAGGTGCTTTGGCGTACGACAAGTACGTGACCAGTGCCCTTCATCCACATCTATAACAAGCATTTTCTGCATTTGTTGCTTGCACTGCTTCATGCTTTTGTTCCTTCCTTTGCTGGTGGTGAAGAGGGTTCTTTGGTATATTAGTATTACCATGATTAGAGTTACTTCCTCCACCACGGCCATGACCACGATTGGGGCCACGACCTCTTCCACACTTTGCTTGGTGGAAGTTCGTCTCATTTACTTCAAGGGAATGGATAAGAACCAGTAGGTCGACTTTCATAGTTTTTCATTAATAGCCCATTATGTTGCTCGGTTATAAGAAGATGTGAGATAAGTTCCGAATATTTTTTGAATCCCATCTCTCGATATTGCTGTTGCAGGAGCATATTCGAGGCATGAAAAGTGGTGAAAGTTTCTCCAACATATCATGATCATTAATATTATAACCACATAATTTCAATTGGGAAATAATTCTGAACATAGCAGAATTATACTCACTGATAGATTTACAATCTTGTGGCCTTAGATGAGTCCAATCATAACGTGTCTGTGGAAGAACGACCATCTTCAGGTGGTCATATCTATCTTTCAAATTATTCCACAGTATGACTGGATTATTATCAACCACCCATTCTGACTCTGGACCTGATAAGTGCATGCATTCCTCTTCCTCATTTATAAAGAGGATAGCATTATCATTATTTTGCACCATGGCGGCTGTATTGTCTTCATTCTTCTGGCAACTAGTTTCACCTTTGCCCTTCTTTGGATTTGGGCAATCTCTTTTGAAGTGACCCAGTTGATCACAATTGAAACAATTTCTGGCTCTTGATTTGGATCAGTTCTTAGACTTCCCACGAGCTCCGGATCTACCATAGTTTCTCGAACTTCTTTGATAACTCCTGCCTCTACCTTCTGTGATGAGAGCCTGTCCTTGATTTTCAGGCTTCTTTCTCATCTTCTCATTGAGTAGAAGAGCTGATGTGACATCTTTCAATTCAATGGTAGTCTTACCGTGCAAGATGGTTGTTTCCCGATTATCGTACGAAGATGGCAACGAGTTCGACAGCAAGATGGCTTTATCTTCTTCCTCGATTTTCACTCTGAGATTGGCGAGTTGTGTGATTAGTCCGTTAAACACATTTAAATGTGACAAAATATTCGTACCTTCACCCATGTGAAGGGCGTATAGCTGCTTCTTCAGGTAAAATATATTTTTCAGCGTTTTGGACATGTATAGCCTTTCCAACCTTGTCCAAATGCCACGTGCGGTGTCTTCATCAATGATGTTATTTACCACATCATCTGATAAGTGCAACTTGATTGCACTAGCAGCCCTTTCATCCAAGTCAGCCCAATCCTCAGCTTTCATAGTATCAGGCTTTTTGGCATTAGCATCTAGTACCTTGTATAATCCTTGTTAGATGAGCAGATCCCTCATCCTTCTTTGCTATGTTGACAAACCGCTATCTCCGTTGAATTTTTCTTTCTCGTACTTTACTTCGGACATTTTTGTTTTTCACTGAGTATAGTACTACAGATAGTGAATAGTATTTCTATGAACGAGCAGAACCTGTTCTCTGATACCAGTTGTTGGGAATAAACCCTCTACATAAATAATATTTACAGTAATAAAAGTGAGATAATAACGTAGCACCGAGATATGATAATTAACAAGAATAAAAGAGTGACAACGACACCAAAATTTTTATGTGGAAAACTCTTTTGAATAAGGGAAAAATCCACGACCCCGAGACGAGCACCTGATATCACTATATCAAGGAATTTTATACTTTGTAGATCCGATTAAAATACTCCAAAGACCACTACAACATTCAAAAGAAATAACCCTCTTTTGATATTTTCACTTTACTATAATATCGCTCACTCTTTATTTTTCTCACTGACTATTTTCTTTACCTTATCTGTGAAACCTCATTCTTTCTTTCTCTCTTTGTTGGTGTATAAAAATGAGAGCTGAAGCTCTTTTTTTATAGCCGAAATCTCACTTTCTAAAGCCTACTATATTTGATAATTTGCACATACTTTTTCTTCTTTTTCTTCAATGTTAATAATTCAACAAAGTTGACTACCAAACTAAAAAAATTCAATAAAGTTGACTATCAAACCTAAAAATTTTTTTTAGACATTGCCTGTTATTTTAACTTTTGAATGAGATGTACCGTATCAGAAGGAAGGAGCAATTATCGGTAGCTTCCTTCAACTCGAAGTATTCTAATATATCCCAACCTTAGGTACAGAGATTAACTTGAAGTTGATTAAGCCAATTGGATCCCAAGAATTTTACAAGTGCCCCCTTCTTCTCCAACTACACCATCATATCATCTTTAATTGATTGATTACTTAATTAAAAACTAATTTTATTGGAATATGTGGAAAATAAGTAAACCGTGCTAATCGAAGTGTTATTCAATAATATGATTTCACATCTGCCAAAAAAACATATCAAGGACAAATGCAATCAACACGGAAGTTAAGTTGCACCAATCCTTTAGTATAATCATATCATAGGACAAATCAATTGTCCAGCTAGGTCGTTATGATATTTTGTTTGTCCGGGGAAATAATTAAAGTAAAGTGGTTGTATGGTCACTTTTTTGTCAAACATGCTATACTTCATCGTAAAACAAGCTACTTAGAATAGAAAATGGGCATTGTTTGCCATTTCCTTGACATTTCTTTGACTACATTAAGTAGAGGTTGGTGAAGTTGTCTAGCTCTGGCCTCACTTCTTTAAGATCTTGATTCATTAACTTTTATCATTTTACATCTAAAATTGCTATATTACTGACTAGTGATCAATTTAGTATCCACCTATTTGTTTTTGTTTTTGTTTTCTTTTTGTAACAGCTATAACTGCTTTTGACCTTTTGGTTTCTCAAAATTATGATGATGTATTAACTAGTATACATTAAGGGGTCGTTTGGTAGGCCGTATTAAGTAGAATGATCCCCGTATAAAAATTTAATCCGTCCAATACCATGTTTGGTTGGTCAATTCAATTTACTCCTACCTAATACATGGATTAGTTATACCTCATATGAGGGATTAACTAATACGAAGCAAAGCAAGGGATTACTAATCCCTGGATTAACTAATACATGGATAAGACTTAAAATTACTAAATCGCCCTTCAAACCCTTTTTCTTTATATAGATAACATACGCTATTGCTCTTTGGCTATTACTGCCAGTCTGCTGGTTTCCTACGATAGAGGAAGGAGTATGGTCATAACTTTTCTGGCATGATTCTTGAGTTTTATCTTGACGACCAATTTGCTTATGACTTGGAGACGATTGATGAGTGCCCTGGCCATTAAATTGAGCTTGTTTGGTGACTTTAGCATTTGGTCGAGCACCTGGTGTGCGCGACATTATCAATTCCTTCTTTTGCAATGTTGTGGAGCTAGGCTCAATGAAAATCGGAATTGAAGAGTGAGAATCGATGTCGTGGACCTCAGGAGTCGATTGGCATTCGTCTTGGACCAATTGGCATGGCCGAGCATCGGTTCCGACCAACTGGTGCAAAACTGGGCTGTTTGGGCGATAGGACCTCACTGTTCCGGCTATGAAATCAGCTGGAATTTGGTGGGGAAGTCGGAATGGGTGTGGAGAAGCTTCTCCAGCACTTGGAATGGTGCAATTTGGTTCAGAAATGGACGAGGAAATGTCAGTTGCTCCCAGGCGAAAATTCGCTACAGTGATCCCGATCTTTGTTTGTAAATCTGTAGCAGGTGGATTGTTTGTTTGGAACGATGTTTGTTGGGGTTGATTCACCATCGGAAGGCGGTTTTTTTGAGCCAAGTCCGGTGGCTTTTCACCACCGGACGACGAGGAACCAGTCATTTGAGTAAAACACGACTACTGTTCACACCAGTCGCATGTACGGAGAGCATTTTTGGTTTAGGGTTTTTCTGGGTTTGAGTTGGGGTTTAGGGCCTTTGGGTATGTTTATTTTGTTCTACACAGCGAGTAGCTTGGGAGAGGCGTTGGCAGCCATGGTTTTTATTATTAGCTGGGAGAGGCGTTGCCAGTAGCAGGAGAGAGAAGAGAGGCTAACTCAATTAAATGAAATAGAAAATCCCACAAATATTCAAGGGTATAATTGTAAAGAATATTTTGTATAGTTTTAAACCAAACACAAATTTAGATTATACATTGCATAATTAATTTTTAATACAATGAACCAAACACTTGATAAAAAATAATCTCAGCACTACAATCCCTGCATTACTAATCCCTGCATTACTAATCCCTGCATTACTTGTTTTCGTACCAAACGACCCCTAAAAATTAGAAAAAGCAAAGCTATCAAATTGACAATCATACTTAGACCTTAGTTATAATTTTCCATTTTAATTTCGCTCAATATTTGTCAACAATAGTTTTCATACAAATTAAGGACGTAAGTATTTTTGTCTCTTTAATAATAATAATAATAAATAATTGTAGTACAGAGTAGCATATGTGAAACTGTGAATAGTGCAAAGAGGGCCGAAAGAAAATAAGTCTACCACTAAACATAATTGTAGTGAGATTGATATGATCTATTCATTTTAATAAGGAGATTCTTGTTAAAATCCTAATTAAGTGAAATGAATCTAAATTAGTTGAAACCAAGAGACAACAGATAAAAAAATAAAAAACAAAAATTGAGAAAAAGCAATCCCACTAGTTCGAGGTCGGTGGAATCAGAGACCCACCGGATAATGCCAAATGTTTAGATTAGAACACGCGGCATGGCTATCTGACGAATATTTCAGTTTCGAGGAAGAACAGAACCGCTGTCAAATCAGACATTGCATAATCGTCACTCATCATCAGTAGTAGCTTAGTGGATGGTGGAGCCCACTACTTCTCCTTCTTCAAGTAAGGAATAACCCCCTCCACTAGGGCATACTATAGGTACGTCACAAAATTTGAATGAGATTCTTTTCCTCTATAAATGGCGTTATTATTATTTGAAAATGAAAGTTGATAAACTTTTTGCCATACTATGCCACAAAATAAATTTTCGATATTATTTCCTTTTAATAAGTCTTCATAGCTCTAATAATTTTTATCATTGATCAACTATTCTAATTATGTGCGATATTTTCTTATTACAAGATAATTTTGTAGCGTTACTTTAATAGTTTCTTTCACTAGTATTAATATAAGATAATAAGTAATAGATTTTTTAAAAATTTATTAAATATTATGTTAATTATAGAAAAGAATGTGATTTATTGAACCGTTATTATAATAAATTTAGGGACGGAATAATGGATAGTCCAGCTTGTTCTAGTTTGACAAGTTTTAGTGGAACATGAGCTGTTAATTTGCATGCATATTCCTTAACTTACAAGCATCCTATGATCTAATCATGACTCTGATTCGTTTTTCTTTGTTTTTTCTATTTCCACACGAGGTAAGAATGCAGGCATCACGTGCTGCACGAGGTCATCAAACAAACCCAAAGAGTCGGGCTGTGATGAACAAATAATAATGGGTCACAGAAAACGCTGAAGTAGTGAACATTTTGATTTTAGTTGGAGATCGGTACAAGTTTTTCAGATTGTGGAGAA
The DNA here is from genome assembly GCA_002018475.1 of Nicotiana obtusifolia. NCBI lineage: Eukaryota > Viridiplantae > Streptophyta > Magnoliopsida > Solanales > Solanaceae > Nicotiana > Nicotiana obtusifolia. The sequence goes on along the minus strand of MCJB01019921.1, from coordinate 42,766 downwards.
TCATAAAATCGTTGGCTATCTATGTCGTTTTGTAATTAAGGTCGAGAAAATATCATACATTCAACTTACAAATTTGGAATTCTCTATGAGATTAGTCGATGTTGTTCCTTGAGGAATTAATATTTCATATGGACTTGTAACTAAAATTTGGAATTTCTGATTTTAGGAGAAAAAGTGTAGCTTTTGATGGGAAAAAAAAACTCAAACTATATAAATTGGCATTCTAAGTGCTCAAGTTCGAATATTGAAATAATTTTTAATCCCTTTAGATGTTTTCTAATATAAAATTTCAAATTAATACAGAAATCTTTTATGTGAGAGGGAAATAGAAGTGAGATCTAGGAGTTTCAAACCGAACCGATAAATCGCACCAAACCGAAAAGTCAAATCACAAATCGAACCGATAAACCACACCAAACCGAAAAGTCAAACCAAACCGAAAAGTCAAACCAAATCGATTAAAAGACTGATTAGATTTGGTTTGATTTTTTGTTATTGAGTAAAAAAAATCCGAACTAAATCGAAATATAAATATATAATTTTGATATTATTATAAATATATTATATTCTGAATGTTCATTTTGTACTCTGTTGTAAATAAGCTTCCTGAAGAAGCTTATCCATATGAGACTCCGCCGTAAATATGTTTATCTATTTAGTACTCTATTGGAAATAAGCCACATGAAGAAGCTTATCCTTTCGGTACTCCGTTATGGATATATATTACCACCGGTAGAAGATTATCTATATCTGGTACAATGAACTTATCCTTTCGGTACTCTATTATGCATAAATATTACCCCCGGTAGAAGATTATCTATATCTGGTACAATGAGCTTATCCTTTTAGTACTTCATTATGCATAAATATTACCACCGGTAGAAGATTATCTGTATCTGGTACAATAGCAGGTTACACAGCAGCTTGCAATAGCAGCTTACAAGCAGCTTACACAGCAACTTCCTTTCTTCTATAAATAGAGGAGATTTCAGTTCATTATGTACATCAATTTGAAATTGAATAATATATCAGTTTCTCTCTATACTTGTCTTTACATTACAGTCTTTATTTTATAACACGTTATCAGCACGAGACTCTATCATCTCGAGCAAATACTTTGAAAGTATCAGAGGTACGAACTTTTTTTCTTCTAAATAATATCAAATCTTTCTAAACTTGAATTTGTAGCCCTGGATATATCGGGCAAAAGCTACATGTCTTGGGTGCTTGATGCTGAAATTCATCTTGATGCGATGGGTCTGGCAAACACCATCAAGGACAAAAATGAGGCATCAAACCAAGACCGTGCCAAAGCAATGATATTCCTACGACATCACCTTGATGAGGGCTAACAAATGGAATGTCTTATTGTTCAGCAGCATCTTACCATACCACACTGGTAAGAGATCTTTTTTGCAGATATGTAGCAGGTGATTTCGGCACTGTGAGAATGGATAACATAAGTTAATCAAAGATTGCGGGGATTGATGACATTTGCATCAAGATAAACGTCGGATGCACATTGGTTCTAAAAGACGTGCGACATGCACCTGATTTGCGGATGAACTTGATCTTGGGAATTGCGTTAGACCGATATGGATACGAGAACTATTTTGCAAATCAAAAGTGGAGATTCACCAAAGGATCATTTGTGATTGCAAAGGGAGTTGCTCGTGGCACGTTGTACAGGACAAATGCAGAAATATGCCAAGTTTAATTGAACGCGGTACAAGATGAGATTTCTGCATATTTATGGCACAAAAGGATGGGTTATATGAGCGAGAAGGGATTGCAGATTCTTGCCAGGAAATCACTCATTTTGTATGCCAAAGGTACAATGGTAAAACCTTATGACTACTGTTTTTTTTTTTTGGCTGAATTTATATTTTATTACTGAAATTAAAGTATACCAATGGTGAGGGACATAAACCTTACTTCCCAAAATAGAATGCCCATCTTACGGTGCTGGCTAATTGTACCTAGAAATTAGTAGGGGGTTAGAACTATACGGTTGTCTATTTGATGATAGACAGTCGTCTGTACAAAAACATTATGAGTTTCTTGTAGGTAAGCTATAAAGAAAAGTACATGTATGCCTATTTCTACTAAGTTAATGGGTTGTTTGATCCCTATTATATGCTCCTGACATCTATCTCTAGGATGTTGCAAAAGATTGACAAAAAAACATGAGCTATCTTCTAGTTTGCTTTGACAAAAGTGAGGTTGAAGGTAACTGTCAAGAAGTATCTTGTTTTTGAATATCAGTGTTGCTTGTATTGTTTGCTGGGCATTTTTTCAGTTGCTGTTGCTGAACCTGGATCTGGTATGTGCTATATGATGAGACTGCTGTTGATGATTGTTTAGTTTTCTGCCTCTGAGGGGGAGTACTGCTTGTTTTTGTGGTTGGGCAGTTAGATATAGTGTCAGTGAGTTTTGAAGTAGTCTGCTCTGATTGTTGTTGTTCCTAGGTGAGTGTTTCTTCTGCTGATATTCCATTAACTCTATTGATGTGTCTTGATGCTGCTGTTGTTTTTCTTTGTGTCTGTGTGGATCCTTACTCCTGTGCTGCTTTGAGTTAGTTGGAATTTTGTAACCTGGAGTCTGCATTTCTGTAACTTGAAGCTGCTGCTGCATTGAGTTATGTACATGCTTATCCTTGCTCCTGAACTGCTTTGTGTTGCTTGGCTGTCTATGGAATATGAGTGCTGGAGGGATCCATGATGGTTGATCTGAATTGTTGTTGCTCTTGTATGTGTACTTCCTCTGCTGATAGTTTGCTGGCTGAGTTTCTATGTCCAGAAGCTGCTGTTGCTATGTTTTCTGACTGTGTATATCCTTGCTGTTGTGCTGCTTTTGATGATATCCTGTTGGTGTTTCAGTTTTCTGGGATAATTGTTGGCTCTGGAGATTGCTGGAGTGTTCTGAGTGAAGTTAGGATTCCAGTAATGTGATGTGGCTAGGAGTATCCAAGATAATTGTTGTAGTTGTAACAGATTGAGCACCAAGGGTGCTAATACCACACCTTGCAACTGCAGCAATAATCTGGACCATCTCCAGCTGTTTACAGTACTTTGTAAGGTGCTGGGATCAGTGGTGAACATGATATATGTTGCTGCTTTTGGGATTTTGTTTGCTGTTGATAATATAGCAGTTGTCTTTGTTTTGCGTGCTGATTTAAATGCTTTGTGTTCCTATAATCTTCAGGGTGTTGCTGCTGTTGGTTGTCTGTTAGGTGTGCTTGTGGCTGCTGTAGTTGCTGCAGGCAATGTGACTGGCAGTCCTTGTTGTTATTCCTTCTAGATTCTGTGGTGATTGAGTACTAGAGTTTTATGGTGACAGGGAATGTATATCTTGCTTCTCCTATGCTGCTACTGTTATTTAATTGTGTGCTTGCTGGGATGCTGTGTTGTAAGCTAGCAAGGAGAATCCATGATAATTGCTGTAATTGCAATAGATTGAGCATTATAAATGCTACCATCACACATTGCAATTGCAGCAATGATCTTGACTACTGTTTATTTGGTAAGCAGCATAGAGTCTCATTTCAGACATCATCTGAAAGAAAATTGAATATATTTGATTTGGTATATTCTGATGTTTGTGCTCTAATGAAAATTGAATCGATGGGCGGTAACAATATTTTGTTACTTTTATTGATGATGCTTCACGAAAAATATGGGTTTATATTTTGAAAATCAAAGATCAGGTGTTTCAAATTTTTCAGAAATTTCATGCTTTGGTGGAAAAAGAGACAGGCCAAAAGCTAAAGCGTCTCCAAAGTGACAATGGAGGTGAGTACACTTCAAAGGAATTTGAAGAGTACTGTTCGAGCCATGGGATCAGACATGAAAAGACAGCTCCTGGAACCGCACAACACAGTGTCGTAGCCAAAAGGATGAATTGCACCATTTGTGGAGAAGGTGAGAAACATACTCAGTATAGATAACTGCCTAAGTCATTCTGGTGTTCAGCAGTTCAGACAGCCTGTTACCTGATTAATAGGAGTCCATCAGTTCCGTTAGCCTTGGACATCCCAAAGAGAGTTTGGACCAACAAGGAGGTGTCCTACTCGCATCTGAAGGTGTTCGGTTGCAAAGCTTCTGCACATATACCAAAGGAGCAGAGAACAAAGCAGGATGATAAATCTGTTCCCTGCATATTCATCGAATATGGAGATGAAGAGTTCGGATATAGATTGTGGGATCCTGTAAAGAAGAAGGTCATTAGAAATAGAGATGTAGTCTTCCGAGAAAGTGAAGTTGGAACTGCTGATATTATGCTAGAGAAGGCCAAGAATAGTATAATTCCTAACCTTGTTAGTATTCCTTCTACTTCTAATAATCCCACAAGTGCAGAAAGTAGGACCGCCGAGGTTGCCGAGCACGGGGGAGCAACATGATGAGGTTATTGAGCAGGAGGAGCAACTTGATGATGATGTCGAGCAAGTAGAGCACCTCACTCAGGGAGAAGAACAACCTCAACCACTGAGAAGATCATAAAGGCCAAGGGTAGAGTTATGCAGGTACCCTTCCACAATGTATGTCCTCATCAATGATGAGGGGAGCCAAAAAGTCTTAAGGAGGTGCTGTCTCATCCAAAAAAGAACCAGTGGATGAAAGCCATGCAAGAAGAGATGGAATCTCTACAGAAAAATGGCACGTACAAGCTGGTTGAATTTCCAAAGGGTAAAAGACCACTCAAATGTAAGTGGGTCTTTAAACTTAAGAAATATGGAAATGGCAAGCTGGTCAGATATAAAGCTCGATTGGTGGTTAAAGGCTTCGAACAGAAGAAAGGTATTGATTTTGACGAAATTTTCTCACTTGTTGTCAAAATAACTTCTATTCGAACAATCTTGAGTTTAGCAGCTAGCCTAGATCTTGAAGTGGAGTAGTTGGACGTGAAAACTGTATTTCTTCATGGAGATTTGGAAGAGGAGATCTATATGGAGCAGCCAGAAGGATTTGAAGTAGCTAAAAGGAAACACATGGTCTGCAAACTGAATAAGAGTCTTTATGGGTTGAAGCAGGCACCAAAGCAGTGGTACAAGAAGTTTGACTCATTCATGAAAAGTCAAACTTGCACAAAGACATATTATGATCCATGTGTATACTTCAAAAGATTTTCTAACAACAACTTTATTATTTTATTGTTGTATGTGGATGACATGTTAATTATAGAAAAAACCCAAGGGGCTGATCGCAAAGTTGAAGGGAGATTTGTTCAGGTCATTTGATATGAAGGACCTGGGCCCAGCAAAACAAATTCTGGGTATGAAGATAGTTCGAGAGCGAACGAGCAGAAAGTTATGGCTGTCTCAGTAGAAGTACATTGAACGTGTATTGGAACGCTTCAATATGAAGAATGCTAAGCCAGTTAGCACACCTTTTGCTAGTCATCTAAAGTTAAGCAAGAAGATGTGTCCTACAACAATGGAGGAAAAGGAAAGCATGATCAAAGTTCCTTAATCCTCTGGCGTCGGAAGTTTAATGTATTCAATGGTATGCACTAGACCTAATATTGCTCATGCAGTTAGTGTTGTCAGCAGATTTCTTGAAAATCCTGGAAAAGAACACTAGGAAGCAATCAAGTGGATAATCAGGCACCTGAGAGGTACCATGGGAGATTGTTTGTGCTTTTAGAGGATCTGATCCAATCTTGAAGAGCTATACAAATGCTGATATGGCAGGTGACATTGATAACAGAAAATCCACTACTGGATATTTGTTTACATTTTCAGGGGGAGCTATATCATGGCAGCCGAGGTTGCAGAAGTGTTTCGCACTTTTTACAACTGAAGCAGAGTATATTGCCGCTGCTGAAGCTGGCAAGGAGATGATATGGTTGAAACGGTTCCTTCAAGAGCTTGGATTGCACCAGAAGGAGTATGTCATCTATTGTGATAGTCAAAGTGCAATAGACCTTAGCAAGAACTCCACGTACCATGCAAGGACCAAACACATCGACGTGAGATATTATTGAATTCGAGAAATGATAGAGATGAAATCTCTAAAAGTCTTGAAGATTTCCACAAGTGAGAATCCCGCAGATATGCTGATCAAGGTGGTACCAAGAGACAAGTTCGAGCTATGCAAAGAACTTGTCGGCATGCACTCAAACTAGAAGACAATGCTACCTCCTCTAGATGAATGAGACATGCGGGGAAGATTGATGGGGTCTATCTTATTCAAAATCCAAAGTAATAGGCATGTGCCTAAGAAAAATTTCTTTAGTTTGGTAGCCAACTTTGTTGAATTTCTTTGTTTGGTAGCCAACTTTGTTGAATTGTCAACATTGAAGAAAAAGAAGAAAAAGTGTGTGCAAATTGTCAAATATAGTAGGCTTTAAAGAGTGAGGCTTCGCCTATAAAAGGAGAGCTTCAACTCTCATTTCTATACGCCAACAAAGAGAGAAAGAAAGAGTGAGGTTTCACAGACAAGATATAAGAAAATAGTCTGTGAGAAAAATAGAGAGTGAACGATATTGTAGTGAGGTGGGAATATTAAAAGAGGGTTATTTCTTTTGAGTGTTGTAGTGGTCTTTGGAGTATTTTATTCGGATCTACAAAGTATAAAATTTCTTATTATAATGATATCAGTTGCTCGTCTCGAGGCCGTGGTTTTTCCCTTATTCAAAAGGGTTTTCCACGTAAAAATCTTGGTGTCGTTATCACTCTTTTAGTCTTGTTAATTACCGTATCTCGGTGCTACGTTATTGTTCCGCTTTTATTACTGTGAATATTATTTCTGTAGAGGATTTATTCCTAACACCTTCAACTAATTTGGGGGAGTACTTAACCACACAAATGAGTAAAAAGATCAAGGACATATATGGTTAGTTTAGAAGTTAATTATAGTATTATTGGTAAAAGATGACCTTTAAACTTTTAACATTATGCATAGACTATTCGAGGTAACTAAACAGACGCAGTGTCCGTGAATTAGTGTTCTTAAGCTAACTTAATGAGTTTAATGTTTTAGTAAAAGGTAAAGCAACTCATCGCAATATGAAGAAAGTGAATTTTATGGATTAGTCTACATACCTTCATAAGTACACCCAGGTTTCATTTTACTTGTCAGTTTCTTCCTTGCATGCCTCTTAAAAAATATTAATTAAAATAATATTTTGATTAAATTACTTTGATTTATTCTTTGACTTTAGTTTAATATTACTTTTTAATCATCCCCATTAATGTCTTTTCATATATATCAAAGTAGGAGAAAAGTGAAAAAAATTCAATTTTCTCTTTTTCTTAAAACAATAAATATTTTGAAACAACTAATTTATATCTATTTATATTATTATAAAAGCACGAATATTTTATACTAAATGTTGAACGATTAAAGTATTCTTAAGATATTAATCGACTTTTATATCTTTCATATATAACTTATGTCTTCAAAATTAATGTCCAAAAACGTAAAAGTATGTCTTTGGTCGTAGAGTCCCAATCTTGCGTAAACTAAACTATCCGGATATTCTTTCAGTTGGTTATTTGGACAAGGAGACAGAAAAGTCCCTATTTTACTGCACTTCAGAATATAAATCCTATATAATGTAGAAGACCAATTCCGAAGTCCTGGCTTAAATATTTGTTTATACACTTAGATTTTCAAGGAACTAAGCGTACATCATCTTTTCCCACAGCTGCGATGCCATTGAAACTTTTCTTCAAACTCAAATAATTGATTCCTTTTGGGATACTAATAATCTCAATGTTTGTATCACTTAAGTATTTATCCTGAGCAATCTTTTATTAAATTAATTAGAAGTTCTGTCGGTAATTCAAATTATTCGGTTATTGATTTTTGCAAATATTTTGCCAGTCTTTTTGTAAATTATGTATTATTCTATATGTTTTATGTTGATAATGAGAATCATCATGTTGTTGGGGTCCTCAAAGATAGCATCATGGTAAATTCTTTATCAATTGTTACATCATGTTATTTTGATAATATTCTACTTTTGGTTCTTGATGTATGTATATATTTTAGGATAAAATTTTGTATTTCAATGTGCTGTAAGGATGAGATGTTAATTTATAGACCATAAAGTGGTATTTCTTTCAATCACATATTGTAAAGACTAATTAAATAAATTCAATTAGTTTCAATTCGAAGATTATAGCCCTGAATGTCGAAGGATAAAACCTTCGGTGTTATAATTCTAACACCACACTTCGAAAAGGTTTGAAACGTGAGATCATTATTTGAATTTAACGGTATGTATCTTTTGGTTTGAGTTTTCTTTCCTCGAAATTTATTCAAATTGAATTATGAGTTTAAGAATGTTAATACCTTTTTACACTATAATTTAATATTTTATTCCTAAAACAGTATGTGCGAGTCACGTACACAAAAATTAGTTTTAATAAATATAATAATTATAGAGTAAATGGGAGGAAGTAGCAAACATGTCGTTTCATAATAAATACACCTAAGAATTCTAGCTTCCTGCCTGTTAGAGCAGAGAAGACCAATAACGTCTAAAGTTGTGAATTTGATGGATATAATATTCTAAATTAGAAGGCATTTCTCCAAAGTGACAAGTGAAGACAACGTTTTCCAATGACCTGCGCATGCACATAGCACAAGGCAAATCTTATGTTTGATTTCCTGATCTGATTAGAACGTTCTCCTCAATCTCAAAATTAAAATTCTTTATCACTACTTGTTGCATTATAGTAGAGCCAGGAAATGGAATCCAGACGCATGCAGATTCTTTTCTTCACAAGAGATGCTAAAGTTGCACTAATATTGGCTAGCAGTACCTGAATTATTGTTTAATATTGTAAATCGAGGCTCTGTTTTCTATACATTCCACTACAGTCCCCTTTCACTTTTGAGTCAGTTGTTTTATTTGAATAATGGAAAAATTTGACCAGTCAACTTACTTGACTCATCCCCATGTCATGTTCAATCGATCATCATCAAACCTAGGTCCCACATTGTTCCATGTGCCCACCACTAGAGTAGAGGATTTTCCATTTTCTTTTTCTTTTTCTTTTGATGGATGATGAAGTTTTAAAAATTTTGGACGTAAATCTCATCGAGGCCTCATCTGTTGGCTCCAAATTAAGATGATTACTAAATTTTTGAACATGTTTTTCCAAATATTTCGTCATCGCTAGTATTCTCGTACTACATGTTTTTCTGTTCCTCTTTACCTTCATACTCTCTATGGTCATTGTATATAGTGTTTTCATTCCCCATTGGAAAATATTTCCAACGCTAATTCCAAATTCCCCAAGAAGTATTATACCACCTTGGTCCTTCTTATCATTATCATAGTGAAAACAAAATTAGTTAAATATTTTTTTGTTTCTTAATAAAATAAAAGAATAAAAATAAACAAGTATTTTTAATTCATTCTTATCCTTTCAAGAAGGTATATAATCATTAGTTAATTATTAAAGAAAAGAATAATTTAATGAAGTGTCATTTATAATTAATTATGCTTTAAAGGATATTTTAAATGTCTGATAAAGAATATGCATGTATTTTGAAATGAAGGAGGCGGCAAAATACATTTTCATAGGATCTGAAGATAATCAATGAGTGGTGGGATCAATGATTGATCGATAGTTTTTCTATGATATGATTATTTATTGTAAAATGCTACTGACAAGATGATGACAGATTAGAATATTTGCTGTTGGTGTTGGGTGACTTTGGTGACAAATACTACTGCTACAAGTAACAAGGATTTTCCTTCAGCTCCTAGCTAGAATCTTGGTTCTTAATTTGGCAAATTTGGGAAAGAGAGGCTATGGTCTTTGCCTCTTCATCTTCTTTTGATTGGTCTCTTATCATTCCTTAGTGGATTGCAAATTGCATGTGCTCCCCATTTGCTATATATCTTAGTGGATAAGGAAGTCACGTAATCATTCTTTGTGGTCTTGTTTAGTAACCCCTATCATTTTGATCATAATTCACCTTAATACGCTGTTGAAAGTAATCTCCACATGTACATTAAATAAAATCTTGTTCGCCTCTCTCACATATGAATTAAAATATATATATATATATATATATATATATATATATATATATCGGTAAGAAAATTATATTTTCAATGTGATTTTACCGTGATTAACAGGTTAATCGTCATCCTTTTTGGATTATCTCTCCTATTATAATGCCAAATACTTAATTGTAGTTGAAGTAACGGAATAATTAACAACCTGGAGACCCTTCCCGATCGAATTCCTAGCTAAAATACCTAGTATATATGAGCCCATTAGCTTTAATTTTGGTGGGCATGATTATCTTAACAACTGTGCTTGTTGATTGGACAAGCGTCTCAATAGATATTAGTCGCATAAATATTTGAGGTGAAGATACCAAACAAAAAAATAACGATTCATGGATAAAATTCAAAATTTGTTCGTGACGTATAATTTCTTTGAAATACAACTTTTGCATGAGTGGCAATTCCATAAAAATATTTTCTTCTTGCACTATAACACTACAGATCCCCTCAAGTAAATAACGAGCAAATTATATTGCATTATAAGTTATTTATATTTCAACCTGCTCATTGATGAGAAAAAAGAAAAAGAAAAAGAAAAAGAAAAACTTTCAAGTACAGCAATCTTGGAGAAACATGAATGTCTGGTTGTCCAAACAGTATGATGAGCAAGAAATGCTTATGGCAGAAGATGAAAAATTTGGCCGCAGAGAGTGCTGAGTTTAGGTGGACAACATAGATACTTGTCCTTCTAAGATTCGCCATGGGCTGTTTTCACATGAGTATGAATCTGGATAAATATGCGTATGTTTGTATCAACACATTTCTTCAAGCACAAATTAGCTCACACCTATATGGCAGCGGTACACTGACAAGTTACAAGAGGATACGTGGCAGTCATACAGAGTAAACTTTTGCTGTAAAATCTTAACTGTGGGAAGCATAGAAGAAGGAAAATGATGGATCGGGGAACTAGCAAGCTTGTACTGTTATAATTACACTATCATGATATCTGAAACCATCTCTCTCAAAGTTTCAAACTCTAACGCTATATACCTTCTTCACCAAGCATATTTTCACTTGCCAATGAAGAGTAAGGCAGAGCTAGAGTATTGGTACGGGTTAATTTGGATGAACACATTACCTTCTGTTTAGATATTGTATTTGTATTAAAAAATTTATTAAATAAATATATATTTCATTGTGAACCTATAATTAAGATGAGCTATGACAAGTCTGCCGCTTGATGTCTACAATAATCAGCTGGAGCTACACATCACCCTTGCTTTTCCTTCACTACACTGTAACGATTTGTTATTACTAAAGATTAACTATTACTGCCACTACATTGCAAATCTATAATTTTAAGTCAGGAATACAGAAAAATACTAGATCGATTGCACAAAATAATTCAAGTTGAATGTTGTGAGTATTTATACTTGCTGTCAATATTGTACTTCCTCCAAGCTATACCGTTGCTAGGTCAGGTATGTTCTGGATTTTTGCCATGTCCAACTGTAGAGGAGCAAAGTCTGCCATAAACGCAGGGTTAATACATTTGATATTAAAATTATATATTCATAATAAGATTGAATAAATTGCAGGGCTATATTGACTGAAAAAGCGTACAAATTTTGCATTATTGTCGTACCCTTGAAACCTTGAATAGTGCATGCACACATTAGGTGGATCCAAGAATATATTGTACATAATGTTTCATTTAGAGTCAATTATATAAATAATATATATTTTTCGTCTATTTACACATCATTTGAGTCAAAATCAATATATTTAATTGCACTCACAAAATCGTCCTAAATTCACAATCGAGGAATGGTTCACATGGTCATCAAAACCAAGGTTGATAAGGACAAGTCACTTGAAGTAGAGACTTGTGGTTGAGTTGGGACTCAGATTTTTGGTGGTAAGTGGTTCCAGTGAAGCATGAGAAATAATAATACTAGTGCATTTTTTCTCTGTTGATCAGTAAATGTCTGCCTGATCAAATGACCACCTTTGCCTCATCCTATATATGATCATCAATTGTCCATGTCAATAAAACCTTTAAGTTGTAGCCACTCGACATCCATATATGGTTTCTGTTGCCTGTTGGGACCATATATATGCAGCCAACATTCTCTTCAATCTTCCCCATCTTCCTAGTATTGCATGCCCTCATCAAAGATTTTGATTTATGCTCTTTTCTTATTTGTTTTCTTTGTACTATTTGGAGCCAAAACTTTCCATTTTTTTGAGGAGAAATCAAAGCCACGTTAATTAGGTTGAAAATCCGTACTTAATTATGTACGAAAATAATCAAAAAGAAAAAGAATCTGTATCCTTCAGGCTTCAGCAATTTTATCTTTAATATATATATATATATATATATATATATATATATATATATATATATATTGCGCGTCCTTTAATTCTAAATTTTTAACTTCGGTAATTCCACGCTATTTAAGTTCTTCGGGATGAAGGTATATATTCATGTGTGAATTGTGATATTAAAACAAACTGCACGCCAATTACTTTTGTCTTTTAAAATAATTCCTAGCATAACTGAAATGACATGAGGAGGTGCAAGACAAGTTGAGCTTGCATAATGGGACAAAGAATGAGATCTACATCAATCATGCCCATTATCTTTTTCTTCTCTAATTTTTTTTGTCGTAAAACTTCTAAAACTCTTACCATAACATCTGAAAGTCGTCATTTTAATTCCATATGCATTGCATAGTGTCACAAGGACAAAAAACTTGCGAGCAACTGGCGACTTACTGTAGAAAGGAGGGAGGATAAATACATATCGCCTTCTCAGTTTAATCGTTTATTTATTAAGTGATCAATATATATTCGTTTTATTTATCGTTAATTAATAATAATACAGTGTGGTGATATGGTCTTTTATACAAAAATTCCAGTGAGACTTTTGTAGGAAGTTTTAAAAGTAAAATTAGTGATCAATGAAGTAAGTTAGAATTATGAAGTTTATGGTTCAAATTTTATTAGAGACAAAAATATAAGGTAATCTCTCCATTTATTCAAATTTTGATGAATAAGATTATCTGGTACATGTGGTGATGGAGCAGGAGACATCCCATAAATAAAAGAAAGAGAAGTGTAAAAGTAGGGACCATATAATTGAAGCAAGAAGGGACCCATGTACAGTTTTATTTCCACTCCATTATGTCCCAAAAAACAGACCTAAGACATACACGTCGTTCCTTATCTATCTCGGAATTTTGCTTTCTCTACCTTCTAAGATGCAAATACAGCCCAATCAAAGTGTGGTTCTTTTGCACTCAAGCGATCATAATAAATAAAGAAAAAATTAAGCATCATATATGTATAGCGTGGTTATTCATCGCGCTTTATTTGAACTTAAATGGGCTAGAAGGTATGGCGTTCATATCTACCGCATTATAGTATAGCGCGGTATATATGCGCGCTATACCTAGATAAAAAGGCGTGCCCTTCTCCTTCCCCACAGACGCGAGCCAGAAACCCCCTCCCCCCCTCCCCCCTCTATTATTAAAGCAAAAATACCCCATTGGAGCCCACCCATCCCACAAAAAGTGTATCTTCTCCGTATTGTAGCAAGCTAACACGGATCTAAGTGGTTATCGCGCAGTGAATAGCTCGTTTCGGCCCCCAAATCATCAAATCTCCACCTTTCAAAAAATTTTAAGTCAAGGTATTCCGACTTACTCTTTGGTAAAACTCATGTAAAAAAAATATGTATTAGTTGTTTTTTACTGTGATGTTTTTTCGTGATTGTTTTGTGAATTAATTAATATATTATTTTTTATCCGGATTAGATTATTTATGTGCTAAAAAAATAGTAAATTTTTTAATTTTATGAATAATTAATGGTATTTGAATTTTATTGGTTAATATGTGACATTATTGTTATTTAGTTCCCTTTTAGTGTTATGTTGTGCCCGTAATTGTAATGTAGTGTCCTTTAACGTACTAAAACTGTAATAAATTTTAGCTAATGATAGTTGACTTTGTATAAACTAACATATGAAATATTAATATAGAAAATTTATCAACCTAAGTATCTATTACATGAATAATTACTAAATTATCTTTATAGTTATTGAAATTAATCATTTAATTATCTGTTAACCCTAAAAATATCTATAACAAAAGATGATAATTCAAACACAGACTCTCTCGAATCTTAATCAACAAATATAATAAATAACATAAAAAAACAATATTTGTCAAACTAAGTATTTTTATATGAATACTTATTAATTATATCATGTATAGTTATAAAATTTAATTATTTAACTCTATTATACCCAAAAATAGGTGAGTAAGAAACAAACTAATAAAATAATAAACTAACGTATAAAATAAGAAACAAACATGTATAAGAAACAAACATATAAAATAATAAACTAACATATAAAATAAGAAACAAACATGTAATATAATAAACTAACATATAAAATAATAAATAACATATAAAATTATAAACTAACATATAAAATAAGAAACAAACTTATCAAATAAACTAACATATCAAATAATAAACTAACATATAAAATAATGTAATAAACTAACATATAAAATAATAATATAGAAAATGTATCAACCTAAATAATAATATAGTAAAAATATCGATTAAATATTAATATAAAAGACATTGCAATATGTTCAAAGATGTTAAGCAACCAAAAAGAAAAATACATTAATTAATATTGTTCAATTTACAGGCATCGTCATGGAGGTTCCTCCTGTGCATCCCGGACCTGCATCTCGAGAGCTAATGTTGCTATAGGGCAACCATAGGTCTTCATATATCTTGGATGGGCAGTGTCTGGCCAAGACGTTCCGCCCCATACGTATAGACGATATGTGGGAGTTTATTAGGGACCACCCACTCCATCCTTGTATAGTTAGACGCCTTCAGGATACGTGTTTCTACAGGATCATAGAGATCGATCGATTGCAGTTCGACTGGACATTGATCACTGCTATGATAGAGCGGTGGAGACCGGAGATGCACACATTTCATCTACCCATCGGTGAGGCTACCATCACGCTTGAGGACGTAGAGGTTATACTCGAGCTGCCGGTTAATGGATTATCTGTAGCTTACCCGCATACTCTTAGAGACTATAGGGGAGTGCATTACCCGCATATGTTGTAGTGGCTCACCGGTTTCTAGCCAGCGGAGCAGACTGCATTGAGCGGGGCCAGTCGATTGCAGTTGACACCTGTCAAGCAGCATCTGGCGGCGATGGATGCAGAGATTACAGATGATTCACCGCCGGAGATCGGCACACGAGATTGATGTTGTTGCTGATATTAGGTGGTGTACGGTTCTCGAACACTTTGAGAAACCTAGTCAGTTTGAGATTTCTACATCATCTAGAGCGGCTAGATGATTTACCTGGTTATAGCTGGGGTACAGCTGTTCTAGGTTACCTTTATAGGCAGATGTGTCGGGCGTGCATGGGAACCCAGAGAGACGTTGCCGCATTTTTATCGCTGCTACAGGTAAAACATATTCAATTATTTTCATGATTATAATATAGATAGTAAAAAAATGGCTTAAATTTTACTTCCACAATCTATATTAGCTTTGGGCATGGGAGCGGTTCCTGCAGTTCCAGCCACCTCTACCACCGATAGCTCAGGATGCACCACCTCCACCCTTTCTCCCTTTAGCTTGGTGGTGAGTTGATACGCGAGACTACGGACGCGAGGTCGAGGCTCGACATTATCTCTCCTATTACAGGGATTTGTTGGATTTGTTTGAAGGCGCGTAGGTACATATATCTTTAAATTTACTTGGCCTGGCTTTATATGTGTTGTGTTTACTCACGATTCTTGTGTTTAATGAATAGTTCGTATGAAGGCCATACAACGACGTACTCATAACGGGTTTGCCCGATTATTGCTCCCGCGGCCGAGCTTTGTGGAGCTCTTCCGTCTCACTGATATGTGTCTCGATATAGTCGAACATCATGCCACCAAGTGAGTCCTTCGCTAGTTTGGTTGATCGCAGTTTGTACCTATTCCGCCGACTTGGGTTAGGATACATTACCAACAGGATGATCATTGCAGGGTTGACAAACATACTTGGCCTAGCTAGAGGCCTAGATTGAGGTTTGGGATCAGAGGTATGACCTGATTCTGCCACATCCTCCACCTGAGCATACGGATAGCGAGCATGAGTATATGGGTTGGTATCGTAGCGTTACCCGACTTCTCATTGGGAATCCCGTTCATTGCGCTGGTGGTCGGTACATACCATATGCCGGGAGGCATGAGGCAGTGGTATGCTATTTGTTATACTTACTTATAACGTTACATTATCCTTCCGTAATTAATATTTTACATGTTATGCAGGCTATTGGCTTACATCAGTTCTACCAGTTAGGACTGCTGATGCTGTAGCATACCGGCGAGGGAGCGGCAACTTTGCACGTGTTTGGCCGTTAGGTTACTAATCTTGCTGCCGAGACATTGAGATGTGCCCAAGATGATGAGCGCTTAGGATATGAGGCTACTTATGTGCCACCAGGAGAGTACCATCATGGGCCGTCAGTGGAGCCTGAATGTGGTAGACGTGGTAGGCGTGGCCAGAGAGGAAGGGGTGTCCCACGAGGTGGTGGTGGTCGGCGAGGATCGGGTCCCCAGCAAGGGGGCGTCGAGCCACACGATGCTCCTCACGGTATGTCGTCATTCGGCCTTCAACTCTCATCAGGGACTTCGCAATTGACCCCTTCAGATACATTGTTGATCGCGGGCACGACCATTACGCGACAGGAGTGGGATCAATGTTTTCCTAATCCCCCAGAGCCAGCGATGGTCGTTGATAATCGTCCGACACGAGAGGTGCATAGTAGGCGATGACTGAGTTATGGCTCATCATCGATGGATGCTGAGGATCTTTCACATACTTTATCTACTCCAGTGCACCTCGATGTTTCGACAGAGCATTGTGGTGCTACTCAGGCGCAGGTTTGCTTGTATTACTATTACTTTTATTTGTTTTTATCTCATTAATTAGTCAATAATATCTAAAGCATTTTTATTTTTTTTAAACACATCGTCATCGCCTATCACGGAAGCCACATTATGCGATACTGACATGCCGGAGACGGATGATCTTATTCAGGAGTTCGCTGAGACCATGGTATGACCATTAAATTCTTTTTTT
This sequence comes from Nicotiana obtusifolia, assembly GCA_002018475.1. Taxonomy (NCBI): domain Eukaryota; kingdom Viridiplantae; phylum Streptophyta; class Magnoliopsida; order Solanales; family Solanaceae; genus Nicotiana; species Nicotiana obtusifolia. The sequence goes on along the minus strand of MCJB01019921.1, from coordinate 25,608 downwards.
GTTAACACGTACATTAGTAATTTATATTTCATATACTAAAATATCTTATTATTCTGTAGGCTACTGCTAGCCCGACGGCCGCTTCTACCAAGCCTGCTAGCCTTATCGACGATTATGCTACAGCGCATCCTCCGATAAAGAGGCAGCGTGAGGATGAACCTGATAGCGTAGCCGGGGGGGGGGATGGATGCGCCTCAGGCCAGCCAATGCTTTATAGCATACAAGCTGTGGGATACATTGCCATTTATTATTATTTGTATATATGATATTAAATATATAATAGCAACATTATTTATGTTTAACATAATTTGCGCATGTGTTTTTATTTCTGGGGTTATTTTTTATTTTAATACTAGAACACAAAAAAAAGCGTCAGTTTAACATAAAATTTAAATTCGTTACCAATTAAACATAATACATGACACGTACAACATAAAAATAAATACTACGCTCAACACATCCATGTGTTTGTTTAGTCACTATCGCCTATTATTCTGTGCTTCAACCACTTAAATTTCTCTTCCAACCTATTCTTTGCTTCTTCTACCTCTTTTAGTTTCTCCTTTACTGCGCAACTTGTTCTTGTAGTTTCACGATCTGGAGTTCGTATTCACCGGTCAGATTCCAAATGTTTAGCAAACATGATCCGTAGTATTCATGATTAATGTGTTCATCATACCATTCTTCATAAACACATTGATTTTCGTCCTACTTACTGGAAAATAACACAAGACTATTAATTAACATGTTATATATAAAAAGTATTAACAAATATCTTTTCCAAGAATAATTACTTACAACTTGTGTACACATCAAATGCCTGCGCCCCAGATTGCAGTTTGACCAACATGGCATCAAAATCGCACGTCTGCCACAGTAACACCTTGGTACGTAATTCCGTCCAGACATGTCGTAATGCTAAAAAAAAAAGAATTAATAGAAAGTTTTTCTATTCGTTTTGTTACCACGCAAATAATAACTAAAATGCACGAGGTTTTTACAGGCAGCTAAAAGTGATTTTAGTTTACATAAACGCATATTGGTGAGGCACTATGTTTCGCGTGATAATGATTCTTTAGGGTATAAGTGGGTCTAGCTTTTTCAGGGCGAGATTTTTCAGCTAGACATTATAATACACATAATGCATATTGGTGAAGCGATATGTTTCGCGTGATAATGATCCTACGGATACAAGTGGGTCCAGCTTTTCAGGTCAACAGCTTTTTCAGGCCGATAGCTTTTTTCGGTCGACATGACAATACACATAACACATATTGGTGAGACGCTATGTTTTGCGTGATAATGATTCATTTGGGTACAAGTAGGTCCATCTTTTTCAAGTCGACATCTTTTTTAGGTCTACAACGTTTTTAGCCCAACAAGACAATACACTTACGCATATTGGTGATGCGCTACGTTTAATATACAAGTTCGTGTCGTTTAGTTGTTCTTAAGTTGAACCAAGAGATCACTATTTAAATACCATTTGAAGAAACATTTCAGCATCCATTTCAAATATGCCACTAACATTTAATAAGTGGTTTAAGAAGAGGCAAAAAGGTGAAGGTAGTTCAAAAGATCCACACAGAACACGTCATAACGCAATCGATCCCTACCTTGAAAAAACATGCTAGGTTGCTATGTTGATTTGGTTTATGACAAGTTGTATGGTGTTCGGCGTCCCTTGGAAAATAAGTTCTATCAATATACACACTGATCTCAAAGTTGTAGGGCATACTATTGAGGGCGAAGCACATTCTGCAAAGCCTGAAGGTATGCGAATTTGGGGTGAAAAACTCCAATGGTTTCCCTTTACTCAAAATGATGTGATTATGAAGTACTATGTCAATGGCATGGGCTCATTGTACCACAAGCACTGTCTGCAACCTTCCAAACAAACACACACGAAGATGAACCAGAAGTGATTCGGCATTTGATGAAAGCGATTCTAGAGATGGAAAAGGCACTAGTTGTTCATCATGCAATGGATGATCTTAACAACCTGGAAGGAATGGAGGATTACTACTGGGATTTATTAGAAAATGAAAAAATTCATAGAGACAATGATTATCCTATTTTCCTAATAGTTGAGTGGGAGGGAATACTTAAGTTTCTACCACAAACGTTGGATGTAGGAGTCCCATATTGTTGTAGAAATCAAAAAAATAGTCTTATTGATAATAGCGATGAAATACAAGAAATGTGTGTCAACTGAGGCCTAGATTACGATGCCCTCTATCCCGAAGGGTGCGTATAAGATGTTGACGAAGAAGATGAAGATAGTGATAATGAAATCGTGATAACCCGATAGGTCATGTAGAGTTTTAATCCTTAATTCTATGTTTTGAAGCCTCAAATAGCTTCCTTAAGCCTTCCTTGATTTGCGTGCGTAGTCCGGGCGTTTTTCTGGAAGGCTTTTATGTTAAAAATTGATAAAATATGAAATTTTGCCTTAAAAATCCATTTGAGTTGACTTCGGTCAACATTTTGAGCAAACGGACCCAGATATGAGTTTTGACGGTCCCTGTGGGTCCGTATCATAATTTGGGACCTGGGCATATACCCAGAATCAAATTCAGAGGTCCCTAGCTCGAGTTATCACTTTTTGTCAAAAATCGAACGTTTAAAGGTTTAATGATTTTAAGGATTTGACCAATGCTTAACTTTATTGATACCAGGTCCGTATTCTGATTCCGGAACCCCGTATAGGTTCATTACTATATTTATAACTTGTCTGCCAAATTTGGTGAGAAACGGAGTTGGTTTGACGTGATTCGGACATTCGGTTGTTAAAATAGAAATTCTAAAATTTTATTAAAAACTTCATTTGATTTGGTGTCCGATTCGTAAATTTAGGTTTTATTTTGCTGTTTTGATCCCGCGAGCGAGTTCTTATCGGGTTCTTAGAGTTGTGTGCATATTTGGTTTATCCCCGAGGGCTCGAGTGAGTTTCGGATAGCCTACGGACTTTTTGAACTTTAAAAGTTTGCTGATTTTTCACTTGTCCTGGTTTTTGGTGTTTCCTTCTTCGCGGTCGCAAATACATTCCCGCGATCGCGAAGGGTAAAATGGGCTAGGGGAGATTTTTTTCTATGCGAACGTGAAATCTTGGTCGGAACGCAGAGCGTTGTGGGGCCAGTCAATCGCGAACGCGTAGTGAAATAGAGGTGTGGGCTGGGAGTTTACTGTTGCTCTATGCGAACGCGATACAAGGATCGCGGACGCAGAGGCTTGGGGGGGAGGGGGGCTAAGCCTATGCGAATGCGTAGATCAACTCGCGATCACGTAAGACATTGAGGCTTTGCTCTTCACGAACACATTCGGTTTCACGCGAATGCGATGCACACCTGACGCCAGTGATTAAAACAGTCCCAAAAGTGAGATTTTGTTCATTCTTCAAATTTTCAAAGCTAGAAAACCCTAGAGGCGGTTATCCTAAGAACTTTTCTTTATTAATTTGTTGGTAAGTAATTCTAACCAACTTTCTTTCAATTTTTCCATTACATTTCATAAGATTTCAACGCAAAATTTAGGATATTCATGGTGAAAAATGGGGGTTTGGGAAGAATTAAGGATTTTTGTAAAATTGAAATTTAGACCTCAAATTGAGGTTGGATTTTGGAACAAAATACATAACCGGGCTCGGGGGTGAATGGGTAATCGGGTTTTGGTTTGAATTTCGGGTTTGGACCAAGCGGGCCCGGGAGTTGACTTTTGTTGACTTTTTCAATAATGACCTAAATTGAACCTTTTTCATTCGTGGGTAGTTCCTAAGGCTTATGTTGAATCGTTTGGTTGATAATTTGATAACTTTGGTCGCCCCGGAGGCTTGTTCAAAAGGAAAAGCCGTGGTTGAGCTTTGAGTTGGTCTTTGGAGGGAGGTAACTGTCGTGGTTAACCTTGACATGAGGGATTATGACTTATTTTCCTATTTGCTACTTGTTTAAATGTTGATACGACGTATATGTGAGGTGACGAGTACTTATGGGTTGTTATTGGGTTAAAGCATGCGGGTGGGACTTGTTTCTTGCAATCTATCTCTTTCTTTGATCCTGATATCCATGCTTACACTAGTTAATTGATAAATTGACCGCTTTTTTCCGTACTTATGAGCTATCTGTGATAATTGAGTATTGTTTCTGAAGTTGAGATTGGTATTGTGGAACTATTGTTGACATAAGAGTTGGTATTGCTTATTCCATTTCCTTATTTTTTATATGTTCATTTTACATGGTAAGGGAGAGTGTTAAAACATGAAGGGTGATGTTGTGCCGTATCTATTGATTCATGATGAAATTGAGAGTAAAAGCACGAAGGGTGATGCCATTCGTATTTGTCATTTTATGGTGAGATTGAGAGTAAAAGCACGAAAGGTGATGCCGTGTCGTTATAACTATTTCATAGTAAGGCTGAGAGTAAAAGCACGAAGGGTGAAGCCGTCCAGTTTTATTCATTATGCTTGTTCATCTTGTTGATTGAAGGATTATTGATGGATTCTTATTATTATTCCCTACTATAGTTACTGTATCTTGTACCCCTTTCGCATATCCCTCCCAATTGTACTTGTTAATTTTTTTGTTTGCTGTTATTTTGTACGTATATTTTCGTCTGTACAGGTTTAATTACGCGGGTGTCCTATCATAGCCTCGTCACTACCTCGTCACTACCTTGTCGAGGTTAGGCTCAACACTTACGGAGTACATTGGGTCGGTTGTACTCATACTACACTCTGCACTTCTTGTGCAAATTTTGGTACTGGTCTCATCTGTCCGTGAGGCGTACCGGCTCGAATTGGCATTTGGAGACCCGAGATAGATCTGCTGGCATACGCAAACCTTGAAGTCCCCTCCCATTTCCCCTATTTACTGTTCTTTTCATTCAAGACAATTGTATTTATTGCAAACCCTATTTGAAGAGATTCTAGAAGCTCGTGAACTTGTGACTCCAGATCTAGGTTGTACATAGATGTTATTGGTTTTATGTCACTTTGTACTCTGTTTTTCTTTCATATCGGCTTAATTGGTTTTACTTATTTGAATTGGTTAAAAATTGGCTTAAAGATCCTTTAACATTGGCTTTCCTAGCAAGTGAAATGTTAGGCGCCATCACGGCCCCGAAGGTGAAAATTTCGGTCGTGACAGAAATAGTGCCAGACAGCAACGATAATGGCGAATGACAATTGTTTTTTATTTCTTGTGGTGTATGTTAAATTTTTGTATTGAATCTTTAGTGCTAAATATCAATTAGATTTAGCCCCACTGGAAACATAATTTTATTTCATAAATTACTGCAGTAAAACTCTACATTTATCCTTGATATTTGGGCACATTGGATGAACTACCACCTAGAGCTGAATTACCACCGTTTCCCAAACCAGCTGAAGGACATTTACGACGGTCGTAAACTATTTGGGATCATATGCCATATTTATGCGCATAAATGGTATCACTAACATCATTTGGTTCTGTATACACATTCTTTTTTGCACTTGCCGTTAACGCACATAATCCTTGTTACACACCATTTTAAATGGTTCTGGCGGCCAATAATGCTCAGCACCTACCGGCTGCAACTGTCCACTATAGGTGTTTAAGTATGCAGCAACACAATATTCTTTATCAAGGTACCTCGTTGCCGCGAAACCTATATGTTGAAAGCACTTCATGGCATGTGAGTATGGCAAGTGATAGTTTGGCCATTTTCCACAAGAGCATAATCTTCTGGCTTCATTGACTGTGTGTATTATTTTCACGGTTGTGATGCAGACCAGTGCGAATTTCAAAAATATTTCGCTCGCTGCAATACTACAAATATGAATGCCCCTGTGCTCGCTTCCTATATTTCTCAAATCGTATCATTTGTTGTGGAATAAATTCAACACCCCTTTCCATCAATGATGATGCACCTCTATATCTTTCAACAACCCTCTCCACCATCTGCTTGAATGACATTCGCATCATGCAGTGACAGGCAATCCACGTGCAGACTTCAATAACCCATTGTAAGACTCTGACACATTTGTAGTCAGAATTTCCCATCTTCTACCACCATCTGCATGTGAAGTCCACTTGTCACGCTCATGTCGCATAAACCAACAATAGACTTTTGGGTCTTCCTGCCTTATCAATTCCATTCGCCTCCTGAATTTACACTCTTGGTGATCTGTTGCAGCCATCCACATTAAATCATGCAAGTCCTTGTTCAGATAAGCCCTCTGAAAATTGGCCTTCAAGTGCCTAACACAGTAACGGTGGTGGACATACGATTCGTGCCATGCACGCAAATTCTGTACAGAACATAAAATACTACCATGCCAATCAGATATTAGACAAATACTTAAATGGTGTCTAACAACGTGCTACTTCAAGTGGTTCAAAAACAATGTCCACGTCTCTTGGCTTTCATTAGCACAAATAGCAAATGCTAGGGGAAATATACTTCCATTAGCATTTACTACAACGGCGATCAACAACTTAATATCATAATTTCCATAGACATGAGAGTCGTCTATGGATATTACCGGCCGACAATGCACAAAACGATCAACGGCTGGTTTAAATACCCAGAACACATATCTGAATATGTAATCTAGTATTCCCGGACTCCACTCAAGCTTCCATTCAACAACAGTCCCGGGGTTAATGTGTTGCAATGCAGCTATGTACCTGGGTAGAGCGGCAAATGACTTATCCCAATTACCATAAATAATTTCAAATGCATGTTTACGCGCGAGAAATGCCATTCTTTTGGTAATGGTACATTCATATACCTGGTGGACAGATGTTATATACTCTTTGATCTTGTACCTTATGGACGCTTCTATGTGTGGAATCAAGACAAGAGAAATCAAGTCAACATTCAAGTTAAAATGATTCTCACTGAATGTTTCCATTTCATAATTGTGGGTGCCAATGTATTTTCCCACAATCCAAATATTTGTTTTCAACTTTCTCACAGACAACATCCAAATACAACCTTGAACCCATCGACGACAAATAACCTTGTATACTTCCGGAGATGACTCATGAACCACGATCTCACAACATTATTTTATGTTGTACATTTGCACCTCCCTGCATAGGCGCGACTTTATCAGCAAAAAGCATGCCCTTTGACAGCACCCGTTGCTCTAGATTCATCCCATATTGCTGTCCGAAAATTTTGTCAAGATCCCTTATGAGGGCATCAACATCTGGCATACTTAGCAACTGATCAAGGTAGGGAGTCTCCCTTGAATAAAACAACACATGAGACTCGTTCACTCTCGGTCTAACGGGAGGTGGTGCATGCTCCCTCGTCAAATCAGGTTCATCATTCTCGTCCTCCTCATCATCAGCCTCATCAGGGAAGGGTGTATCATCTCCAGATTCATCAGTGTTATTATCATAATCACTGTCATCTTCCTGACTCTGCGCATCTTCCAGATCCCGATTAAATATGTCGTCTTCAGGCAATTGAGTAAGGACAGGACCTTCAAGTTGCTCGTTTTCACTGCACAACCAATAAAATAATGTGTTTCTCAAATTCATCCAAACATTACATATAAACTTTATCACTTCACTTACAAATCATATTGTGTTGATATCCCATGATGCACATTATCCTGTTGATGATAACTCCCGGATGGACCACCATGATCCAACACACCAAAACTAGGCATATTCCAACTGTCTGTTGGTTCACAACTTGAAATTTTCATATCTGGCCGGTACCCCCTGTGGAATATATGAGTGTTAGTACAAATTCAATACATAAAATAAACATCCTAACACAAAGGAAAATTGAAGTTTACCACTCAGCTTGTGGATTATGTAAACTTGGGGAGAAATTATATCCTCGCTCCGCATTCGCCCGTGGAGATAAGTTTAGATCCGGCCAAACTCTTTCACCCGGAACCTGTTCGGATAAAATTGCTCCAAAAAAACCACACGATGATTGAGGGATATCCCTATTTTGAAGAACCTCATTATTGTGAACGTCTTTGGCGTTGACGTACATTTCCAATATTGTTATCACAAGAATTTCACGGTGTTCATCTAGAGTCCTCAAAATATCTTTCAGAGTTTCATCGTATTTGATGTTAAACTCAGCATAACAAGCAACCCCTTGCGGAATAACAGAACATGGATATCTTTCGGTTATTGTAATATTCACCGAACTTTTGCTCACACTCATTTTCTTTTACATAACAACGATACCAATTTATCGTAATCTATTGTAAATGGCAACTTAACATGACACTGTGGAGAACAACTGTAGCGTACTGTGTTATTCACCGCCACAACCTCATCCCCCAAATATAATGAAACCCTAATTTTTTGCTCTTCGGACATTACGACAAAATGCAAAATAACTTAAAGAACAAATATTTCGGAAGACTTGAAGGATCCTGAATGGATTTTACCAAATTCTAAAACTCCTTAAATAAGAAAAACCAGTCCGAGGGGTACAATTATTAGATGTATAGCGCATGCATAATAGGCGCTATACCCATATGAATTATTGGTAGGTCAGTTAAGTGCAAATGAATTCTTGGTGGGGCCACATCTTGTATAGAGGGGTTATTCACCGTACTATACCTTAACGGAAAAACATGCCGTTAAGGTATAGCGCGGTGAATAATCGCACTATACATAAAATGTTACACAGTTGTTTTTTACCTATTTGTATCGTTTGAGTCCAAAAGAACAACAATTTGGTTTCGGATTATAAATATATATATATATATATATATATATATACATGTATATGTATATATGAAGTCCATTACTTCAACCAATATGAATTCAACTTTGGTAGGCACAACCAACTAAGGGATAAAATGATCTCCTATCAAAAAGATTTCTATTCCCATACATAAACCCCAAGATCTCTATTTAAGGGCAGAAGCATCACGATCATCAATCACAGACTCCTCGATTGGGGGGGGGGGGGG
>MCJB01019921.1:3071-16653 GCA_002018475.1 Nicotiana obtusifolia | reverse complement strand
GGGGGGGGGGTGTATATATACGTAGTTAGCTCTTTGCGATCAAGGAACATGGTATGACTTGCACATGCATTTGTAAGACACAGGACAAGTCTCAGCTTCTTCAAGAGAAAAACAAATGAAGCTAACCATAACTAATCTACAAGGTCTATATGATCCACACGTATGAGAATAATCTGCCATCTTGAACTTGCTATTGCCTTTCGGAAGTAGCCTCTCTACTCCTCGGGTTAAGGGTAAGGTCTGCGTACACACTACCTTCCCTAGACCCTACACGTGGGATATTACTGGATTATTGTTGTTGATTTTGTTGAACATGCTATTGCCAGAGTATCTAATTTCTAGCCATGGGATTTCCTTTTTCCTGCTGGTCAGTGTTGGTGGCTCATGTCTCTGATCATCTATAAACAAAAGAAAAAGTTGAGCATCATAATCATAAGGCTTATATGATAAGAAAATGAAATTTAATATACTCTTGTGACTTAATTAATTTAAAAATGAACATGAGCTATTTCTTAAGTCGAGGGTTTATCAGAAACAACCTCTCTACCTTCACAAGATAGGATAAGGTTTGCGTATGCACTACCTTCCCCAGACCTCACTTGTGGGATTACACTGGGTTTGTTGTTTTTGTTGTACAAAAGAACACGAGCTACTAGTATAGTACAACAACAACAATAATAGCAACATTAACAATAACAATAAAAAATCTAGTGTAATCTTACAAGTGGGGTCCGAGAAGGGAAACATGAGCTAGTAAAATTTGTAAAAACTATTTGATAATGAATTGAGAGAGGGAGATAAGGAACTTAGGTTCTTAGTAATCTCACATTTTTATGATAAGTATATATTAACTTGTAACTAACTTGTTATAATAGGTTAAACTATTTACATTATCAATGTATATAACTTAAAATAAAAAAAAAAAAAAATTTGTAGAAGAAATTACAAAGTGAATCATTTGCTTGCGAATATGCCTGGCATTAGTTTGTTAAGTAGGTAGTTAGTGTTAGTTAGTTAGTTAGCGAGCTGTCCAATCATGTAGTGATAGCTGTAACTTAAGAAGTTAGTAGTCGGTTAGTTGTGTATATAATAGAGTATGTATTCCTCTTGTTGGTTAACTGAAAATCAATGGAACGATAGATTTCCGTTTTCCTTCTTCCTTCGTCCTTGAGCTTCTATGCAACAATGTTGATCTTAATCACTTAACATGGTATCAGAGCCAACGTGATCAATTCAAGTTGCGTCATTCTTACAAATATCAATCTCAATTGAATATAACTGATTCTTCATTCATTTCTGCTTGTTATCAATTCATTAGAGTTAGGGTTGGAACTATCTTAGAACAACATAATCTCTGTTTCTAGTGAATCAATTCACTAAGTTTGATTTGATCATTAATTGGAATTGAAGAAAACAGCTCACCTAGGGGTTCAGACACAGCTAATTTGAACATTGGACTTCCAGAGGGATTCACAGCTTCTGTGGTCATCGATCTACATCATCCATTGTTCCTTCAGCCATGCAGTACTCCAGATAGTTCTCTTATCTCAATTGATCTAACTGGACATGAGAATTATGCCCTATGGGGTAGCTCATGCGAGTTACTCTACTTGGCAAGAGCATGTTAGGGTTTGATCATGGTAGATACACTAAGGATAAATTTCCCTCTTCTTTACATGAACTATAGGAAAAATGTCATGCCATGTCTTATCATGGATCATGAACTCTGTTAGTAATGGGTTGCTACTTGGTATGGTGTATGCATCTAGTGCACAGAAGGTGTAGGCTAATCTTGGAGAAAGTTTTGACAAAGTAAATGGATCCAGAATTCTGTTTTTGCACAGACAAATTGCTACTCTATCTCAGGGCATTTCATCAGTGTCAGTGTATTTCTCAAAGCCGAAGGAGCTTTAGGCAGAGTTTGATGCACTCATGCCTTGTCCTGGTTGTGGCTGTGAGGAGTCAAAGAGATATGCAGAACATTTTGGCAATCACAGGTTGTTGCAATTTTTGATGGGCTTGAATGAGACTTATTCTCAATCTAGCAACCACATTATAATGATGAGTCCTACCCCAACTATAAACAAAGCCTTCTCTATGATTATAGCAGAAGAGAGTAGAAGATCTATAGTCAACTTTCCTCAAACTTGTGCAGTAAATGAAGGAGGAGCTATGTTTAGTGGGAAAGGAACTCCTCAAGCTTCCACTAGCTATAAGACTAAGAAGAATAATCTGTTTTATGACTAGTGCAACTACAAGGGTCACACAAGGGATACTAGCTACATACTTCATGGCTATCCTGCAAACTTCAAGCCAGAAAGGAAGACTAGACCTAATAATGCTCCTCAATACACAAGGGCTCAAACTAGTATTGGTTCTAGTAATGGAGGCTTTGAGGCTGCAGCTAATTGCACAGGACATTCTCATCTGAGCAGCCTTACTTCCACTAGTCTGGGTGGTCAAGGAGTAATTGTAGGAGTACCTCAGTTTACATTTGATCAGTACAATCAAATATTGCATATGTTAGGCAAGTTTAGGGTTAGTTCTACAAGCCAAGGTGATCAACCAAGTAATGCTATGTCTGCAGGTATGATCTCACCCTCTATAGTTACTGAAGTTGAGATTAGGTGGATAGTCGATACAGGTGATTCTAATAATATGGTAAAGAGTCTTAAAGTTCCAGAAGAATCTAAGACTGTTGATGAATCCAGTATTGGAAAAGTACACCTGCCTAGAGTAAGAATAGCAAGTGTAAGGCATACAGGATCTGCTAGTGTTCAACAAGGCTAGAAAATTACCAAGGTGTAACCCATACCAGGCTTCAAATACAACCTCTTGTCTGTTTCAAAATTAACAAAAAAGCTTTGGTGCTTAGCTTTTTCTAACATGACTTCTGCTTTTTCCAGAATCTCTTCAATGAAAAAGTGAAGGGAATATGCAAAGAGGACGAAGGTCTCTACATCTACATATCAGACAACAAAAAACAAGCAAGTAAAGGAGAAAATAACAAGTCAGATGTTGGAAGATCCTTGGTAAATACAATAAAGGATGATAGATAAAATGTGTCTATGTGGAATAGGAGGTTAGGTCATGTGCCAATTGATGTTCTGAGAAAGCTAAGTTGTTTTCAACATTTAAAGTATAATAGTGAGACTAAGCAATGTACTGTCTGTCATCTTGCTAAGCAAACAAGACTTCCATTTTCTCTTATTACTTATGTTGCTACTGCTTGTTTCCATTTGCTTCATGCTACTGTTTGGGGTCCCTATAAGATACCTACTCATGATGATAGAAGTACTTTCTCACACTAGTGGACGATCACTCCAGGTTTACTTGGATTGTCTTGTTGCCTTCTAAAGCTGAAGTGATTGTTGTTCTTAGGCCGTTCTTTATTATGATTAAGAATGTCTATTCTTTCAATGTAAAATATCTGAGAACAAATAATTGATGTGAGCTTTTTAACTCACAGATGAAAGAATTATTGCGGTCTCTAGGAATTGTTCATCAGAGTTCTTGTGTCTATACTCAACGGAAAAATGGAGTAGTTGAGAGGAGGCATGGACACATACTTAATGTTGCCATGGCACTGAGGTTTCAAGTAGGTGTTCCACTATTGTTCTGGGGGAATGTGTATCAACTTCAGCCTATATCAGCAACAGACTACCAACACATGTGCTGCAAGGAAAAACTCCCTTTGAACTGCTATTTTGTCACTCTCCTTCCCTGGAACATATGAGGATTTTTGGTTGCTTAGGTTATGTGATTGATGTATAAAAGGGATGACAAATTTTTACCTAGAGCCTTACCAACTGTTTTCTTGGTTACTTTATGACTCAAAAGGGATACAAGATGTACAACGTCCATACCAAGGAGTTCTTAGTAAGTAGAGATGCTTTGTTAAAGGAAAATGTCTTCACTTTCCAACATCCAGCTCCTTTACCTTCTTTGTTTCCTGCAATTGCCATACCTCAAGTGTCATTGCCTACTCTTACTTTTATATCTTTTCCTACACCTTCTTCTATATACTCACCTCCTCCTACAACATCTATTACTCCTGATTCATCAACTCATCATGGCCCAGACCATCCTACTCAAGCAGCTGTCGAGGTTGAGCCAGAATTAGTAGCTGAACCTACTCATGATCAGTCTACTGATCAGATCTCTACAGCTAACAATCATTTGGAAGAATCTTCACCTCCTAGAAGATCTAGGAGAACTATTAAACCTCCTATCTGGTTAAAAGATTATGTCACCAATCCTCAAGTCAAAGCCAACTGCTCATATCCTCAATAAGCACATGTTAGCTATTAGAATGTGTCTGATTCCTATGCCAAATCTCTATCTTCCTTTTCTACAGTTGTGGAGCCACAGTCCTATGATAAAGCTGTCAAGGATCCCAAATGGATTGCAACTATGAAAGTTGAAGTCTTAGCTTTAGAGGACAATCATACTTGGTCTATGGTGGAGTTACCTGCTCGCAAAGTTCCCATTGGATGCAAATGGGAGTTCAAAGTAAAGAATACAACCTCAAGTGAGGTTGAAAGATACAAAGCTAGGTTTGAGACTAAAGGTTACAGTCAAAAGGAAGGACTTGATTACACAGAAACCTTCTCACTTGTAGTCAAAATGGTGACTGTCAAGTCAGTGATTGCAGTTGCGGCAGCCAAGCATTAGCCTCAATTTCCAAATGGATGTCCACAATTCATTCTTGTATATGGAGGTTCTAGAGGAGGTGTACATGGATATACCTCAAGAGTTTGCAAGCCAGGGAGGGTCTCACAAGGTTTGCAAACTCCACAGATCACTGTATGGCCTAAAAAGGCACTTAGGCAATGGAACAGGAAACTGACTGATGCCCTGCTTCAGTTGGGCTTCAGTCAAAGTCATTTTGATTACTCCCTATTTACAAAGAAGATCAAAGCTAAACTTGTTGTTGTGTTAGTCTATGTAGATGATCTGATCATTAGTGGGAGCAGCCTAGATCTGATTACTCAGACTAGAAATGATCTGAAACTTAAATTCAAAATGAAGGATCTAGGAAAACTTAAGTTCTTTCTGGGAATAGAATTTGCAAGATCCAGAAGTGGAATTGTTATGAGTCAAAGAAAATATGCCTTGGAGCTGATATTTGAAATGGGACTTGCAGGTGCTAAACTTGCTGGAACACCTCTAGAGACAAACTTGAAGCTTACCTCTGTTAAGTATGATACTGCTGTAGGATCACCTGAGTAGTGTGAAGACAAGTTGTTTGATGATATAGATTTATGTAAAAGACTGGTAGGGAGTCTATTATATCTTACTATGACCAGAGTGGATATAGCATTTGTAGTACAAGTACTAAGTCAATTTATGCACAAGCCTAAGCAGTCTCATTGGGAAGCAGCCTTGAGGGTTGTGAAGTATGTCAAAACCTCTCCAGGTCTTGGTCTACTGATGCCTTCAGACTAAGAAATCAATAACAGGTTACCTAGTAAATTTTGGTAATTCCTTGATCTCATGCAAATCTAAGAAACAAGACACCATTGCAAGGAGTTCTACTGAAGCTGAATTCAGAAGTATGGCTTCTACAGTTGTTGAGATAACTTGGCTTATAGGACTTTTCAAAGAGTTAGGAGTTGGTGTAAATCTGCCAGTTGATCTCTTCTGTGACAGCAAAGTTACAATCCAAATTGCAGCTAATTCAATCTTTCACGAGAAGACCAAACACATAGACATTGATTGTCATTTTTACGAGAGAAAATAATACAAGGTGCTGTTAAAACTCATCATATTCCTACAAAAGAACAGCAGGCTGATCTTCTCACCCAGAGCTTAGGAAGGCTGCAACATGATCACTCAATGTCCAAGTTGGGATTGAAGGATATCTTCAAACCATCAGCTTAAGAGAGGGTGTTAAGTAGGTAGTTAGTGTTAGTTAGTTAGTTAACCAGTTGTCCAATCATGTAGTGACAAGTGTAAGTTAAAAAGTTAGAAGTCGTTTAGTTGTGTATATAACAAAGTGTGTACTCCTCTTGTTGGTTAACTGAAAATCAATGGAACAGTAGAATTTCATTTCCCTTCTTCCTTCGTCCTTGAGCTTCTATGCAACAATGGTGATCTCAATCACTTAACATAATTCATGATAACTGGGAGGAAAACAAGAACAATGATAATAGTTGCAGTGTACTTGGAACTTCTCATAGCCTTAGGTTTTTTCTTTTTTTCTTCTTCTTCCTCTTAGCTTTTTGATTACTTTTGTTGTTTAATAGTTGATAGAGAAAAAAAGAATGGTTTGTTGAAGCAAAAGGAAAGAAATGCATGGTTATTTAAAAGGGAGCTAAAAGATGGCAGAATTGAAGCAAATCACAGGCAACAGTGTGAGATAGCAATAAGGTCACATGAAAAAGGCAGATTCACACGCTTATAGGGCTTGAACCCTTGATACAGTCCAGTCGCCTACGATGTGAAAAAAATTAGGAACTGGGGTTTCTCTAATCGCAATTGTTTCTTTAATTACACTTAAATTGAGCAACCAAATGTGCACATAAATTAAAATCAAAATTAAGTACTCCTCCAAACCATAATTCTTGTCTCCTTTGGCTTCCAAGAATTGATCTTTAAACAAGATTATTGAATATGTTATGTATTTAGCCTTAATTTACGCATTTAGCTTTTTCTAATTTTTAAATGTTTAGATCTTATTCTTGAAAACTGAAACAAAAAAAAGAGACTAATAATTCGACCGTTTGCACCCTGCAGATAGGCTGGCGGGGAATTACGTGCGATTCTGTGTTAAAGGTTGCACCTTTTATATTTTATTGTAATTTTTCCTTTAGCAATGAGCACGAACAACAGTCCCTCCATTTAATTTATAAAGTAGAAGCTAATTAGAAAAAGAATAAATTACTACTCGTCTGTTTCAATGGGTAATTTAATGGGTAATTTAGTAAAATAGTAACTATAACCTACTATACTGTCAAATTTCTTTATAACAGTCTCATTTGTTCTGATACATTTTGACAGCTATAGTGAACTGTTGTTATAGATGACATATATTATAACATAACATAAAACTCGGTTCTGAAAAAACTTGACTTTTGTAGTGAATGACGATTATATAGAAAAGTTGCTATAGAGAGATCTGATTGTATAAGGTTAAACTACATTGATGTACATGAGCATAGGGAATCTATACTCAAGCGTTCCACTGGGCCTTGACAAGATAGGTGAGGAATCACTCTGGATCTTCTTTTTTTGGGCTACTAAGGAAAAACAGGAGATTCGATCTCGTAGAGTTCAATTCCCGTTACCAACCCATGACCAATATGAGCTTGAAGCTTCCTTTGTATCTTCCGGAACTTCTTCGTATCTTTCCTCCAGCAAATAAGGTGGAGTGGGCAAAGCAGAGAAGACAGGAAAACACAAGCTCAAACTTCAGCATTTCCATTACCTGCGGAAGTAAAGGAAGCATTTCCAGTGAATAAGAACTAGAATTTCCTTCCTTCCTATTAATTTAGAAGTTCTTCTCAGATACAAGAAAATGATTCACTAGCTTAGACTCTAACCACGTGCCTATTGAAGGATGAGCCGGCGAACAGGAGTGAAAGAGAATCTGACTTGCTTAGCAACCAAAGCTAGTTTACTAAGGAAAAACCTATTAATGGAAGAAGACCTTTCTTTGCTGGGTCGGGTATACAATTTAAATCTATTTGGAAATTATTGTGATTGCGGCCAAGGGCGGAGGCACATTGATCAAAGCGGTGTCTCAAGCGGTGTCTCGTCGACAAATTTTATAATTATATATGTAGATAATATTCTAACACTAATGGTGAATAAATAGAGAACAAATGACAATGGTTAACAACACACCTCCTCTGGCTCGATGGTAAGCGCTGCTGTTTCTTGTTGAAGGGCAGGGGTTCAAACTCGTCTGGATTACTAGAATTTAAATTTTTAGATTTTACTCCCTTTCTTTTGGAATAGGAGCTAACTAAGCCGATCCTTCGACCCTTTTCTCCAAAAAGGTGAACCTAAATCAACTGAGACATCATCCATTCATTAAAGATTCCTGTCAAAATATATTCAATAACACCTGGAACCTCCCACTCCTTTCCCAATGACTCTATTATGGATAGGGCAAAGAAAGAATTAGAAATATCTTTAATGAATGCTCTGTTATAAATACACTTCAAAATTTTGAATTGTGATTTATTTATTTGTTCGTTCACTTTTTAAATATCAACTTCGTTTGCGAAAAACTCGAAGTATGGCCCTGATTGCGGCACAAGAATTTTATTGTGACAAAGGAAGCTTATTAAGCATAAAGGTTTAAATAATGAATGGAAGTGGCTTGTCAATGTTTATGAACTAGCAAGTAGCTTTAAATGCACATTGCAGATTGGTACGTAAATTATGGTAACATGTATGGTCTCAAGGATGAAAGTAAATACAGTACAATAATGAGCTTAGCGTTAGGGGTGTCAATGGTTCGGTTCATCCAGTTACTTTATAAAATTTATACCATATCAATTTTTCGGTTATTCTATTTTGTATAATTAAAATTAGATTTTTCGAAACAATCCCAATCATCTCGGCTTCTCTTCGGTATCAGTACAGTTTGGTTAATCTTTTGAAATTTTTTTAAAAACGTCATACAAGAGTCGCTAGCCTAAGTTAAGATGCAACAGATATGTACTTACATAGGACTTTGGCAGAATTCTCCAGACATTTTTACTATTTTAAAAGTGCTGATAAGGAATATGAAAGATGTCTAGCCAGAGATTCATCATACTATTCTATGGTAGCGTAAAACAAATTAAGTAAAGACAGAGAAATAAAAACCATATGAGTAGAAAGATACAAATCAAGTTGGACTCAATAATAGAGCTTATTAAAAGATTAGTATCCCACAAGAGAAATCTAAATCATACGAGAGGAAAGATATCCAATACCTTGTGCATTGCTACAGAAGATCGTTGGAATACCTAGATGCTTGCTACTCAAGATGTTAGAACTAATCTAGGTTCGATATGAGTAGTAGAATATGTTCGAAAGTTGGGACTTTGGATATTAATTATTTGATCCCTTGTAGCCATAAACTTAGCCAAAGAAAAAACTTAATGCCTTGTTAGTTTTAAACTTAGCATAAAATATATTTTTCATAAATAAAAAATTATTCGGTACGGTTCAGTATTTTTTCGGTTTATTTTTATAAAATTAAAAATATCACGACCCAAGTTTTACCATGGGCCATGATGGCGCCCAACGTTACCGCTAGACATGCCAATAGTGGATTAAACCACGTTATTACTCTTAATAATCTTTCAAGTAATTAAATTCTATTTAATAGGGAATTAAAGAGTGAAAAATTCAATAAATGAAGCGAAGACAACTGAGTGGCAACCATAGTAATATAAGTGCTCCAAAAAAATAAAGTTTACTAGAGTGTGTGCCAAGACCTAGTGTCACAAGTGTACGAGAAACCAGTAGAATAAAAAAACTCTAACTACTGTCCGAAATAATGTTGATAGAATATAAATACAAAAGAGAGAATCTAGGGGCTGCAGAACGGCTTAGAAACAGCTCACCACTAGGCCTCTGGATATCTGGGATGCACGCCAGTAGGACCTCCAGATGCACCTGCCTCAGATCCTACATGGTTAGTGCAGAAGTGTAGCGTGAGTACATAAACAACATGTACCCAGTAAGTATCAAGTCTAACCTTGAAGAAGTAGTGACGAGGGGTCGATATCGACACTTACTATGGGCTAATAGTAAAGAAATACAGAATTCTAAATGAGCAAAGGTTATGTACAAAATAATAATAATAACTTAATAACAAGCAGAAAGTAAATAACCCTTTCACACATGGTACGTGCCAAAAAAATTTCTATTTTATATAATTTTGCCTCTCGATCCAGGGAAGGATATCAAATATAGGATTACACTTCGAGTGTCACGGACAATTATGCCAGGTGGTACGGTCCGATCCAGAATAATGTATACACTGCCGAGGGTTAAGCGGCACGAATCATAGATGCATCTATCTACTGCCGAGGCGTTCAACGCTCTCCACGAGAAGAGAGGATACTTTTTAAATAACCAGTTTAAGATCGAATACAAGGCTAATTCTCAATGAAAGAACATTTTCACTAACGGTCAAATAACCTGTCAAAACTCAAGTGAGTGAAATTCGGTCTTTTATAATTCCTCTAACAAGTTTCAATATAATTCAGGCACTTTAATCAACAAGTAGGATGCAGACATTATAAATATTTCATGATTCGGGTCCTAAACTACCTGGACATAAGCATAATTAGTAGCTACGCATGGACTCTCGTCACCCCGTGCATACGTAGGCCCCACAATTAGAAGCAATTAGAAATTTAAAGCACCTATAGGGTAAATTTCCTCTTACAAGGTTAGGCAGGAGACTTACCTCATCTCAAAGCTTACTTTCCGGCCCAAAATTTCATTCTAAAGCCTCAACGCGGTGCCAAACAATCCAAAATTAGTCAAATATTATATAATTTAATCAATACATGTTCAAAAGTTCATAATATAACTATTAGAGTGATTACCCAACCCCTATTGAAGGATTCCTAAAATTCATCCCTTGGCCCATGTGCCCGGATTTTGAAAATATTTGAAGAAAGTTGTTACCCATAACCTCACAAACTCAAATATATAATTTTCACTCATATCCGTAACCATTTTCGTGGTAAAATCTCATTTTTATCAAACTCAAAGTTTTACATCTAAACCCATGATTTTCACAATTTTTACATGTTAAAATCCACCCATAATCTTTGAATTTAACTCACATTGTATAGAAATTACTTACCTCAAAAGCCCTCTCCAAGAGCTCCAAAATCGCCCAAGAGATGAATGAAAATGTGTCAAAATAGCCTAAGTCCCACATTAAATGGACTATTCTACCTCCAGGACTTTCGCATCTGCGGTCCCTGGGCCGTATCTGCGGCTTCGCATCTGCGGAAGATTCATCGTAGATGCAGTCGTCTCTTGGCTTGCCTAAGTTTGCACTCGTGGAATGAGGGCTCGCTTTTGCGATGCCGCTCCAGCGGCAAATGAGCCGCGCCTGCACAAGACACCCTGCTTCTACGGTCCTTTGACCACTTCCACGGTCGCCTTGTCTGCATCTGCAGTTTCTGGGCTGCCCATGCTAGGCCGCTTCTGCAGCTGCTGGCTCGCTTCTGCGAGCTCGCACCTGCTGCTAGCCCTCCGCAGGTGCAATTGCACTAGAAGCTGGATGCTTCAGCGGATCACTCAAGGCCAAACGACTTTCACGCATCGTTCGAATGGCATCTAGGGACCCCGAGGCCCCGTCCAAATATACCAACAAGTTTGCAAACATAAAACAGACTCGCTTGCACCCTCGGAACGTGGAAAACAACATTAAAACAAAGAATCGCAACCCCAAACCAACATAATCAACTTATGAACTTCAAGTTCTTCCAACTTGCTCCGAACAAGCCGAATCATACATAAACTACTCGGAATGGCACCATGTTTTGCGTGCAAGTCTTAAAATCAACACATAATTGTTCTCAGGCTCGGAATCCCAATTGCGCCTCGATAACACCAAATCCTACTCCCAACCAAATTTAAAGGACTTTAAAACCTTCAATATGCCAACTTCCAATATTGAGCGCCGAAACGCTTCCGCATCATCCAAAACCCGATCCGACGTACGCCCAAGTCTAAAATTATCATACGAACCTATTGGAATCATCAATTCTCGGATCCGAGGTCGTTTACTCAAAATGTTGAATCAGGTCAAACTTAGCCCGTTTTAGCCATCTTTAAGGAACCAAGTGTTCCGATTTCAACTCGAACCCTTCCAAATCCCGAACTAACCATCTCCACTAGTCGTAAATTAGTAAATCACATACAGAGAGTCTTATTTAGGGGAACATGGATCTAGAAAGCAAAATGACCGGTCGGGGCGTTACATTCTCCACATCTTAAATTAACGTTTGTCCTTGAACGGGTCTAGAATCGTACTTAGAGTGCTGAATAAGTGTGGATATCTGCTCTGCATGTACTCCTCGGTCTCCTAAGTCGCCTCCTCGACTGGTTGACCCCTCCACTAAACTTTTACAGTTGAAATCTTCTTGGACCTCAACTGGCAAACCTGCCTATCAACAATGGCAACCGGATCCTCTTCATAACCTAGGCTCTCATCTAACTGAACCGTGATGTAGTCTAACACATGCGACCTGTTGGCATGGTACCTCCGGAGCATAGACACGTAAAAAACCGGATGAACTCCCGATAGACTGGGAGGCAAAGCAAGCTCATAGGCAACCTCCCCAACTCGTCTCGACACCTTAAATGGACCTATAAACCTTGGGCTCAACTTGCCCTTCTTTCCGAACATCATGATCCCCTTCATCGGCGAGACTTTCAAGAGAACCTTCTCGCTCGTTATAAATGATAAATCACGTGCCTTCTGATCCGCGTAATTCTTCTTTCTGGACTGTGTTGTGCGAAGTCACTCGTGAATCAACTTTACCTTTTCCAAGGCATCATTCACAAAATGGGGCTCAAACCATCTGATGGGAGAACGCCATAGCCGACCATATAAAGCCTTAATAGAGCCATCTCGATGCTGGACTAATAGCTGCTCTTGTAACCAAACTCGGCCAAAGGCAAGAATAGATCCTACTGCCCTCCGAAGTCAATCACACATGCTTTGAGCATATCCTCCAAGATCTGAACTGTCTGCTCCAATTGCCTATTGGTCTGCAGATGAAAGGCTGTGCTGAGCTCAACTAGGGTCCCCAACTCACTGTCACGACCCGAATTCCCCACCTCTCGGGAGTCGTGATGGCGCCTACTAGTGAAAGCTAGGCAAGCCGATCAACCGGAATATTTACCCTTTTTCTACTTACGAGTTCACTTGCAGCACAAAATATCAACTAAGAATGGTAACATCAACAAACGATAAGAATTAAATTCCATACTTTACAAACATCATCAATACACAATCCTTTGCACATTACCCAAGATCTGGCGTCGCAGTTTCACAGACTGTCTAAGAGTGCTATAAATAAGGTTCTGAAAGAAATAAAAAAAAATACTGTCTCCGAACTACGTGGAAGAAACAGGTAAAGGAAATGGATAGGGGACGCCAAGATCTGCGAACGTCTGCAGTACTACCTTGGGTCGCCTGATAATCACAAAGCTGGAAGCTTTCTACTGTCCGAAGCCTGCGGCACTGGGATCTGCACAGAAGAGTGTAGAGTGTAGTATCAGCACAACCGACCCCATGTGCTGGTAAGTGCCTGGCCTAACCCCGGCGAGGTAGCGACGAGGCTAGGACCAGACTCTAGATAAACCTGTACAGTTATCACATATATGTATCTACAGCAGAAAACTAGAAATACATAAATAATTTAAAAGGGGGGAAGAAACATACATTGCAATAACAGACAAATAAAGCGAAACGAATCATCAATGAATAAGAAAGAAAACTGCAATTTAGCCTTTAACACAATGAGATGAGATACAAGCCACCTTCACCTCTAGTAGCCTCCAGGGGCAGGTGTGCAATATAACCACAAATAAAGAATTAACAAGT
>MCJB01019910.1:91157-125787 GCA_002018475.1 Nicotiana obtusifolia | reverse complement strand
AGGTCAGTACTCGAATCAGGGATCCTCTAGTGAGTCCAAATTAGAGAGCATGCTTGAAAGGATATTACAGAACCAAGAAAAGTCGGATAATTCTATGAAAAACATGACTGAATTGGTTGGCTCTCACACAGCAGCGATTCAAAAGCTGGAATTGCAAATGAGAGATCTCTCTCGTGAACAATATCCACAGCAGAAGGGAACACTTCCTAGCGACACGATTGCAAATCCTAAGGGGAGTGGAAGAGGCCCAACTTCTCATATTATGGCTATCATGACCAGGAGTGGTAAGACATTGCAGGGAAGAGATGAGCAAGCAGTCGATGCTGAAGAACTTCAAAAAGGGGTCGAAGTTGAAAAAGATAATCTTGCTGAAGTAAACAAAAATCCAGAAGTTGTGCTAAACCGAGATGAGACTCAAGAAGGGATAAAGGACAAGGCAGAAGGAACATCAAGCGTTCTTCCGCCAATTCCTAGACCCCCTCCTCCATTTCCTCAGAGACTTGCGAGAAGAGTTGACGACAGCAAGCTTGAAAAGTTCTACGACATTCTCCAGCAGTTATCAATGAACATACCTTTCTTAGAGGCGTTCCAATAAATGCCAGGGTTTGCCAAGTATCTAAAGGATCTGATCACGAAGAAGAGAACCACCAGGAATGAGGTGGTAAATATGACTCACAGGGTTAGCTCTATCATAGCTACAAATCCAATTCAGAAGAAAGAGGACCCAGGAGCTTTCACTATTCCGTGCACTATTGGAGTGCGCGACTTCGCTAAGGCATTGTGTGACAATGGGGCCAGCATTAATCTAATACCTCTTGCTATCTATAAACAAGCTGGGTTAGGAATGCCAAGGCCTACAAGCATGAGGTTGCAGATGGCTGACCGATCAATCAAAAGACCAGTCGGTATTGTAGATGATGTAATAGTAAAAGTTGGAAAATTTCATATTCAGCTGATTTTGTGATCCTTGATTGTGCTGTGGACAAGGAAATCCCTATTATATTGGGGAGACCATTCTTAGTTACTGGAAGAGCTCTTATGGACTCGGAGCGTAATGAAATAACGAGGAAGTTACTTTTCAAGCTAGTAAGGGGATGAAGTTGCCAACCGAGTATGAGAGCATTTCACTAATCGGTATTGTTGATGAAGTCGATGAGGCTGTTGAGATGAAGATGGAAGGCTTTATGGAGTCGGTGAATGCGTTAGAAGGACGTGGCTCTTACTCATATACTCCACCAAACTGTCTTTAGATTTGGAGAATAGAGCTACACCTCCTGCAAAGCCGTCCATTATCGAACCACCTCAATTAGAGCTCAAACCACTTCCGTCGCATTTGAGGTATAAATTTCTTGGCTTGAATAACACTTTACCAGTAATTGTTTCTTCGTTTTTGAATGATGTGCAGGTAGAACAGTTGCTGCAAGTGCTGAAGGAACACAGACAAGCCATCGGTTGGACAATTGCAGACATTCGGGGAATCCCTGCTGGAATTTGTGTACAAGATTCAACTAGAAAATGGGACTAAACCGAGTGTGGATCACCAGCGACGTCTGAATCCATCAATGCAGGAAGTGGTGAAGAAAGAGATAATCAAATGGCTGGACGCTGGGGTAGTCTATCCAATTGCCGATAGTTCATGGGTGAGCCCGGTACAATGCGTGCCAAAGAAAGGAGGCATGACGGTGGTCAAGAATGAAAAGAATGAGCTGCTTCCAACAAGGACAGTAACCGGATGGCGAGTATGCATGGATTACAGAAAGCTAAATAGTGTCACATGCAAGGACCACTTCCCTATGCCTTTTATTGATCAAATGCTTGATCGGCTAGCTGGAAAGTCCTTTTATTGCTTCCTCGACGGATACTCCGGGTATAATCAGATTAATATAGCTTTGGAGGACCAGGAGAAGACAACGTTCACATGCCCATAAGGGACATTCGCTTTCAGTCGTATGCCATTCGGCTTATGCAATGCTCCAGCCACCTTCCAAAGGTGTATGATGTCAATCTTTTCTGATATGGCGGAGGATTTCCTTGAGGTCTTTATGGATGATTTTTTGGTAGTCGGGGAAACTTTTGAGCAATGCTTGAAGAATCTGAAACAAGTGTTAAAGCGATGCGAAGAAACAAACCTTGTACTAAATTGGGAGAAATGCCACTTCATGGTGGATGAAGGTATTGTTTTGGGGCATAAAATCTCCAAGCGTGGCATAGAGGTGGATAAGGCTAAAATCGAGATCATCTCCAAGCTCCCTCCACCCACATCTGTAAAAGGTGTCCGTAGCTTTTTGGGGCATGCTGGATTTTTAGGCGGTTCATTAAAGACTTCTCAAAGATTGCACACCCAATGTGTAAACTCTTAGAGAAAGATGCCAAGTTCGTCTTTGATGAAAAATGCCTCATAGCTTTTGAAGAACTGAAAATGAAGCTCACCACGGCACCTATCATTGTCACACCTGACTGGTCACTGCCTTTTGAGCTTATGTGTGATGCTAGCGGTGTAGCTATTGGAGTTATGCTGGGACAAAGACACAATAAGGTGCTTCATCCAATATACTATGCTAGCAAGACACTTAATGGGGCGCAAATGAATTACACTATAACCGAGCAGGAACTGTTAGCTATTGTGTATGCATTCGAGAAGTTCCGTGCGTATCTATTGGGCTCCAAAGTGATTGTGTATACAGATCATGATGCTCTCCGTTATTTGATGGCGAAGAAAGATGCAAAGCCACGACTAATCCGATGGGTGTTGCTGCTGCAAGAATTCGATTTCGAAGTTATGGATCGCAAGGGAACACAAAACCAAGTGGCAGATCACCTATCTAGACTGGAAGAATTAGGGAGACAAAGAGAAGAGCTGGAGATAAATGACTCATTTCCTGATGAACATATACTGATGGTATCAAATTCATTTGCACCGTGGTATGCAGACATCGCCAACTACATTGTCAGCGATCTTATTCCGGAAGGGTTGGAATCATACCAACGGAAGATGTTCTTGAGGATTGTCACAATTATTATTGGGAAGAACCATTCTCATTCCGTGTCTGTGCTGATAACATAATTCGAAGATGCGTACCTGAGGAAGAGATGCTACAGATTCTGAAAGCGTGCCATGACTCACCAGTTGGGGGTCATCATGGGGGTAACAAAACAGCTGCAAAGATTTTGGAGTGTGGGTATTACTGGCCGACTATTTATTAGGATGCTAATCAGTTGGTGAAGTCTTGCGACCAATGCCAACGACAGGGCCTAATCTCGAGGAGGCATGAGATGCCTATGAAATTTGTTATGGAAATCGAATTATTCGATGTTTGGGGTATTGACTTCATGGGCCCTTTCATAAGCTCATGTGAGATGAAATACATCCTAGTGGCTGTGGACTATGTATCCAAATGGGTAGAAGCCGTTTCCTTACCAAACAACGAAGCTCGGAGTGTGACCGCATTTCTAAAGAAGAATATTTTCACCCGGTTTGGCACCCCGAGAGCCATTATCAGCGATGGAGGTTCACACTTCTGTAACAGAGTATTTAAAGGTCTCCTCGACAGGTATGGGGTTAAGCATAAGGTTGCCACACCTTATCATCCACAATCGAGCGGCCAAGTTGAAGTATCCAATAGGGAAATCAAAAGCATTCTATCAAAGACGGTGAACGCAAATAGGACCGACTGGTCAAGAAAGCTAGATGATGCTCTATGGGCATATCGTACAGCTTACAAGACTCCTATCGGTACATCCCCGTATCGGTTAGTCATTGGAAAGGCGTGCCGTTTACCCGTAGAACTCGAGCATAAGGCTATGTGGGCCTTAAAGAGATTGAACATGGACTGGGCGGAGGCCGGAGCTCTAAGGCTGGCACAGTTAAATGAAATGGAGGAATCTCGTCTTCATACTTATGAGAGTGCAGCAGTTTATAAAGAACGAATGAAATTCGTCCATGATACAAAGATCTTGAAAAGAGAGTTTAAGGTAGGGGACCTGATGTTGCTGTTCAATTCAAGACTCAAAATATTTCCGGGGAAGCTGAAGTCCAAATAGTCTGGACCATTTAAAGTTGTTGATGTCTCTCCGTTTGGAGCTGTTGAATTAGCATTGGAGGATGGGCTCCGGACTTTCAAGGTTAATGGGCAAAGAATCAAGCACTACTTGGGAGTAGATGGAGAAAAATATGTGGTAAAGCAGCTGGCTCTAAAAGATGATCAAATCCCAACTACAGAATGATTGCAAAAGCACCCTAGCATCGTCGTGCCGCGACATTAAATCAAGCGCTTCATGGGAGGCAACCCATGTGTGGTATCATTAGCTTTTGTTTATGTTGTATTTTTATTTATTTAGAATTCAATATCACATTTGTACTTAGGGCTATTTGAAGTGTTTTAGAATGCAGGAACGTGATGAAAGGATACACGAATTGAAGAGGAGTGTTTGAAACTGCAGAAAAACATCAAGGTGAAAAATGCTGCACAAATGCGATCGCATTTGAGATATGCGAACCGCATTTATGCTGCAAACTGAAGCAGAAACTTGAGCAAACATATTGGGCAAAAATGCGACGAAGCTTAACAATTTGCGATTCGAATTTGAGTTATGCGAACCACATTCTCACCGCAAACAGAGACAGAGAATTCAGCTCACAAGTCTGATAAAAATGCGGTGGAAGCTCCTATTATGCAGTTCGCATTGCAATTATGCGGAACTTAAATCGTCGCATAATTGCCAGGTACATGTTCGCATTTCATCCTTTTCTAAATCCTTCAATCTAAGTATATATAAAAAAAACACAAAAACAAAAAAAGAAAAAGAGAAGAGAAAACGGGAACTGAGGAAGACCTCCGACCAACTTCATCGGAAAAGTAAAAGTGCAAGTTCGCCAAACCTCAAAGAGTTGATTCACCTTTGTCCTAAGAGCTACAATCCTCTTCACAAGGTATGTGCATTCTTTGTTCCACCTTAAATTTTTATTTCGAAAGACTAGGGTTTATAACTCAGGAAAGTTGTTCAAGTCGTTGGCATGGAAATAGAAATCTAGGGTTTTCTTGCTTGAGGGATGAATTTACGTGGATATTTGAAGGTATTTGCGGTCCACAAACTCAAAATGTGGATCGCAATTAGACCGCATCCCTAAAACCTAGGTGTTTGAGGAAGACAACATATGCGGTGAATCTGCGATCGCATAGTCGATATGCGGCCTGCAGAGCCACCGCAAACAAGGCCAGAACAGTTTGGTTAGCATTGGTGAAGTATGCGGTTGAAATGCGATCGCATATCATGCTTTGCGATGAGTTTGCGATCGCATTTTTGTCTATCCTACAGGCTTATGCTCGACAACAATCTGCGATGGATTTGCGATTCGCATAGTTTTTATGCGATTCGCAGAATCTACCACATAATGCCCTCTACCTATCACACAAAAGAATGCGACGTGTTTGCGGTTCGCATAGTGGTTATGCGACCGCAAACCACGCCGCATTTCTGTAACTCTTTGGTCATTTCTCCTGTTTTTGTTTTTCTCAAATTATGATAATGTCACTGACATCTCCCACTTATGCAGATATGGCAGCCAAAAAGCATTCCGTAAAGAGAGGACCATCCTCCACTTCAACCTCAGCACCACCCAAACGGGCAAGAAAGGAACCAACTGTACCTAACCCCTCCCAGTCTAATGAGGAGGACTGCGTACCGGAAGTTGATGTAGTAGCTGAGGCCCGAAGGAAACGGGGTGATGACCTTCAGCTTCGTTTTGGGGTTGAAGGTTCAAGATCTTTGTTCAGGGAAGCGCTCACAAAGAGAAGGATCTTGGGGGAGAAAACGTTAAGCTTGAACGGGCTTTAGGACCAGTACCCTCATATTCTCGAAAACATTAAAACAAGAAAATGGGAGTACTTCACCACAGACCCAAAGGAGTATAATGAGTCAATGGTTCGGGAATTCTATGCGTCGTATGGAGCTTCACGAACAGGGTATCATAGATGCAACCGAATATTCACCGGCATCGTCCACGTTCGAGGGAAGGCTGTGTTTTGTGACAGCGAACATATCAATGAACTCTACTTCCCTGACTGGGAATCAGGCACAATGGAGTACGATGCAAAGTAATCCAACAGAGAGAACGAACGTGGATGGATAGCGTCCATCATTGCCAAGGGGACTTCAGCCTGGATTAGTCCTGGAAAGAAAATTTACAAAGAAGACCTCACAAGGGAGGGCAAATATTGGCTCAACTTCGTCACCTCCCATTTAATACCCTCCAGGAATGAAACAGATATCAGCATTGAGAAGGCCCTTCTCATTGCATGCATAATTACAGGTATTAAAATTGATGTGGGGAGTCTTATCTTCTAGGAAATTGGCATCCGGGCTACTCAGCGGGCCACATCACTTCCTTTCCCAAGTTTGATCACCAGCCTCTGCCAAGAAGTGAATGTCCCATTCTTACCACAACAAGACAACTCGGGAGGTCTACGAGAGATATAGATATCACTCGTATAAGTGATTCGGTTGCCCCGCCAGTGGCCCCAATTGACGACATTGACTCCCAGAACCTCCTGTCTCCCCATGATCCTGATACCCCCACTGCTGCTGAAGAAACTGCACCCTCATCCACCACTGGTCCATCTGCCTCACACCTGCCAACCATTTCAAGACTCGGTCTAATTGCTCATCATGCAAATTCTAAGGTAGACCAACTCTTGAAGACATTGCCCTCACTGATTAAACAGGCCTTGACTCCGATGCAAACATCAATGACCGCTCTCCAACAACAACAATTAGCGTTTGGAGATAGGTTGAACAAGCTGTAGTCTACGGTTGAAAGCATTCAAAGAGGCGAGGTGAGGGGTTTGCCCTAACTGCGGGAGGAAGTACAATCAATGAAGTCCGACCTCCAGAAGATGAAAAATCTGGAGTTCGACATATCATCTCTCCTCCCCTATGAGGGTGACCAGGTTGCTGGCCGTGCTGACTTGGGCCTGGACTTCACGATACTAATGGCAGACATCGCACCTTCGTCTGCTAAAGTGTCTCAACCTCCCGCCCCAACATTCCAGGTCGATTCTACTGATGACGAGACATCGGAGAGGTTATCAGAATTCGAAGGAGACGAATCAGAGAAGGCCGGTTCAGAGTTTGATGAGGGTGCAACTCCTAAGAAAAAGGGCAAAGAAATTGTTGTGCCAACTGTAGAGGAGGAACAAGAGCAGGCAGACATCGAGAAAGCCATTGAGCAATCATTAGTAGAGAGGCTTTCCAGGAGATGGCCACCAGCGGGAGAAGCTAGCAGCTCAGTGGCCTCACCACCTGCTCCAGACCAGTCCCACACTCCCTCCTACAGCTCCGAAGGAGACCTAGGCTACTGCATCTCTTCGCGCAATTGCGCCACCAGGGAGTCCCTTGTACTTTATATCTCTTTTTATGCATTGGGGACAATGCATGTGTTTAAGTTGGGGGTGGTAGCCTTATATCCTTGTTTTGTATGTATATTTCATTTATTTGTGAGCATGTTTAGTGACATTTGATAACTGTACATTATATAGTAATGCCTTATGATTTATGTATATATGTTGTTATAATTAAATAGTGGGTGTAATAGTATTACCGGGCCTATGAATATGAAGTATATTGACCAGGATGGTACGTTTGTTGAGTATCAAGTATGTAAACCTGTGTGAGTAGACCCTTGTAACAAATCAATCATGTGAATTTGAGGCTCACTTGGTAACTCTAGATCTACTTAGAATCGTGTGTGTGTACACGAGGAAAGCCTCGAGTGACTAAATGTGAACTCTAGAGCTGTAAACTATGTTAACCTAACAGTTTGTGTGCCAATGTGTGTGAGCTCCTTGTTTTGATAGTTCTTGTGTTCACTGCGGCCATCTAGAACTTGCCCGGTTGGTTTTTCATCGCCTATCATACGTACACTGAGTTAGAGAAATGATCTTAGGCTTTCCTTGATTATTGATGAAACCTTTCTAGCCTTTTCAGCTTACCTGTGCATAATGAATATCACTAGTACCCTATTTGAGCCTTGTAGCCTTTTCCTTGGCCTCCGCATTACAAACTTATTCCATTCGTAAAACATGATCTCTTTTGAACCCGTCCCTCCTTGAACATTGAGAACATTGCTAAAAGTTTAAGTTGGGGGTGTGGGTCAACATGAAAATGGGCAAGGTTGTGAAATAAGACTGGGAACCATACCTCAAAAGGTTCATATGAAGTTATGAAAGCTCCAAAAAGAAAAAGAAAAAAAAACACAGAAAAACAAAAAGAGAAGTGTGTTGTCATAAAAAGTGAGTTATTTAATGAAAAAAAAAAGGAGCTTGAGAATCAAATAAAGAGGTGTGCAAAGTGGGGTCCAATGTGGGAACTAAATGCCATAGAGGCCATGGGGTCAAAAAGAAACAAAAGGTTAAAAGAAAGAAGCGTGTAATTAGTGTTCAAGGAGGAAGTAGCCACTATTATCTAAATATATATCCTACCCTTCCTTAAACCGAAATTACAAGCTTACAAAGTCCTTATGTGATCTCCAACCGAGTGTTCTTATAACTAGGCAATGAATTAAAATAAGGGCAAGCCTATGGTGTGACATGGGGTGACACTTGAAATTTTGTTCTGAGAGTGAGTGTATTTTTCACTTTAGTCCCATGGTACTGCTATGATAAATATTGTGAGAGTGGGACTTTCTTTCCAGTGAGGGCACATACACTGCTAGGTTGATAGTAAGTTGAGCTTTGGGTAAGGCATAAGTGTATTCAGCTGAAGGTAGCCTTTAGTTACTTTGTTGAGGCTCAAAGTTCACTAATTGACTAGTTGTCTTTGAACTTATTAATGATTCAAGGGGGGTACAGAGCTTAAACAGTTATACTTGAGATACTAACAACAACCACCGTCCACGGTCAATATTGCTTCATGTTTGTTAAGTAGAGTCTAGATTAGGAGAGTATCGTTTGAGTTGCTTGAGGACAAGCAAAAGTTTAAGTTGGGGGTGTTGATATGCCGTGTAATTTTGGCACATTTTGATACTATTTGCTTAAAGTTTAACTTGTTTTACTTGCTAATTCTCATGATACTTATGTAATTTTAGTATAGTTGCAGAATAACAACTGTTAAGACCCAGAAGAACAGAAAAGAGTTCAAAAAGTTAGCTAAAGACAAGAAAAGAGGTTAAGAGCATCGTATATGTAAATATGCGGTCGCAGAACAAACATGCGAATCGCATATTCTACAAGTAGATCGCAGACGAAGACAGAACTTTAGGAAAATCTTCATGTCGAAAATGCGGTCGCAAATGCGACCACAAAAAAGGAATGCGAACCGCGAATTGGCCTGGTGAAATTGCAAACATGAACAGAGTTCTGAGTGAAAATCAGTGTGCAGAATGCCATCGCATTCTGCGATCGCATATTCAACATGCGAACCGCAAACCAAGATGCGACGAGAGCAAAACTGTCTGGTGGGATTTGCGATGGATGAAGATGATTTGCGAACCACATTCTTGTTCTGCGACAGAAATGCGGTCGGCATTATTTCAACAAGGGCAAAGCTGATCGACATTCGCCTCGGGTTTTGGGCCTCTATAAATAGGTTTTATGGATTTTGTAAAGGTATTCTTGTCAGAACTTAGAGTACAAAGTACGGCACTGGAGTATTTTTGAATTTTTAGAAGCTTTTGGTGATTGAAAACCCTCTATTTTTGTAAGATGATATCAATTACTCTTCCTTGTTCTTTAATTATTAGTATGTGTAGCTAAACTCAAACACTGAGGTTGTGAACCCTAGATGGGCAGAATGTGTTGAGATTTTGATATTGAATCTAATTCCAAAGGAATCTTGATATTTATTTATTTCTTGTATTTTTCAATTAATCGTTAGTGGTTGCAAACATTAACGAATGCCAATTGACTCTAACTTATCTTGGGAAAGTGAGATAGATT
Organism: Nicotiana obtusifolia; assembly: GCA_002018475.1. Classification (NCBI taxonomy): domain Eukaryota; kingdom Viridiplantae; phylum Streptophyta; class Magnoliopsida; order Solanales; family Solanaceae; genus Nicotiana; species Nicotiana obtusifolia. The sequence continues at coordinate 115,855 of MCJB01019910.1, read as the reverse complement.
TTGGTAGAAATAAATAACAAAAATTCAAGGCTTTAAACCTTATTTAACGAAATCACTCAGGAATAAGTAGGTTTTAATTTGGCAATTAATTGGTTGTTCTTAATATTGGCTCTTTTGTATTCGGGAGAATCGTAAGAGGATACAATATCCAAATATTGGGAAATATTGGGTAGTAAATTAAACACCAATTTCATATCAAGAAAGGTATTCAATATTAATATCAAGAACATTCTACTACATTAAAGGGAGCACAACCTTGGTCTCTTAAATTCATATTTTTTCACATTCACACTTGAACAAATTAGTTTTCAATTTTCGCTTGCTTATACATTCAACACTTCTTTATTCTATGTGACGTACTTGATAGAATTACGACTTAGTCAAGTATTACATTAATTAGACAATAGTTTTCACGCCTATTCCCTGTGGGACCCAACCTTGTTGGGTTACTATATTTGACATCGATCGTTTACACTATTATTAAGGTGTAATTTGAGCGAACCACTTAGATAAGGCAAATTTAATAGTTTTAGACTCAACAATGTCGGAATGAGTAGAAGCAACAAGCGACAAGGATAGAAAAGTTGGGTTTGACATAGAGCGAGTCTTGGTGTGTGTGAGTATATGGTGGGTATTATATGTTGATTCAGTTGGTGCTGCAGAAGGGTTGGCATCAAAGGTGGTAGTTCAATAAAAAGATCAATACCTGACATGTTAGATATATCTTGAAATAAAGAACTGACTGCTGAAGTATTACTTGAAGAATGACTGTTGGGGTTCAATTGGGGTGAGTTTGGTGTGACTAAATCAGAAGAGTCAGACGACACATCGAGAGAACCATGGGAATGATGTTCTGGAGGGTCGAACACAACAACCTATGGTGCTGAAGTAGGCTGCTCAAAAGTAGCCAACACATCCTGAGATGAGGAATCTTTAGTTACTTCTGTAATGTCATGCTCTACAACATTATGTTGTTGATGTGGTTGCTACAGAAACTCATGGAATGTAACAAATTGTGTATCATCAGATTCTGCAGAAAGAACAGCACTAGAAGACACATAAGATAGTTTCAATTCATCAAAAATAACACGTCGTGAGATGAAGACTTTTCTTGATTGAGTGTGATAACATCTAAATCCTTTGTATCTATAACCTATGAAGACACATGGTAATGTTTCAGGTTGAAACATATTCTTGTATTGTCCTTTAAGGTAAAGAAAGCACCTGCAGCCAAAAACCTCCAAGGTGTTGTAATGGGGCTTTGTCCGTGTAACATAGAGAATGGAGAATCTATTATCAAAGTAGAAGAAGGCCTTCTGTTAATTAGAAAGACGATAGTCATAAAGTCTTCAACCCAAAGAAATAGAGGCAAGTTTGCATTAAAGAGCAAAGTTAGGCATGTTTCAACAATGTGTATGTGCTTTCTTTCTGCTACTTCATTTTGTTCAGGGGTTTGTGGATAAGAGATTTATCGCTTAATTCCATTTTGAGCCAAATAATTGATGAACTATAGACTAATGAATTCTCTTCCACCATCACATTGAAATGCCTTAAGTTTTCTTGAAAATTTATTCTCTACCAATTTCTGAAAAATTACAAAAGTGGATAGGAAATCAATTTTTTTCTTTAGAGGATAAAAGCAAGTAAATCTTGTGTGATCATAAAAAAATTGTGGCATAAAATTTAATTCCTTGAGGTTATAAAGCAGGAGCAAGTCCCCACAAATCATTGTGCACTTTTTCTAGTGACTCAATTTCTCTTTTATTGGACACTTGAAAGTGTAACTTACAACTTGTTTCCATTTGACAGCTAGTACAAATAGAGAAATATCTATTCCACCTTTTGACATCAATCAATTTATTGTTGTGCAAAAAAAAAAATCAATAATTCTAGAATGTGGATGCTTAATCTTTGATGCGATGTTGTATTTGAGTTCTTCTCTGCCTTTGTAGTTGTCAGTGCCTCAAGCAAATTTCCTTCCAAACTGTATAGATCATGCCTTCTATTCCCCTTTGCTAGAAATATTATTGTTCTCTTGTCTTTAACAACAAAACCTTTGTCATTAAACTTGAGAGAACAAGCATTATCTGTAACTAGTTTACGAACAGAAATAAGGTACTACATCCTTTAACTCTAGGTTCTTGCCAATAAATTTATTCCTTACGTTTGTCATAGGAAATTTATTACCATTACCTACCATAACAAGGTATGTACCTTTAAATGAAGATTGACTCACAAGAATACCTGGAGATTACACCATGTTACTAGAAGCACCTGAGTCCATGTAAGGATAATTATCATGTTGATCACCAAGTGACATAGCTGCCAAAGCCTGTGGTACTTCTTGTTGCACCTGGAAAGAGTAATCCCATCTATAAAAACAAGAGAGCAGTTGTGTGGTTATTTCTTCCACAAATTTGACAAGGGTTAATCTTCGAGCTCTCCTTTGGTTGGCTTGTTCCAATTGGATGCAAAACAAATTGCCTTTTATTAAAATCTCCTCTATTTCCTTTTCCTCTTAGATTTCTTCTTCCTCTAAACGAACCTCCACGACCTCTTCCTTGGGTCTTCTGAGCCATGAAAGCTAGACTTGATCAAGACTGTTGTGTGCAGGTTGTTCTTCTGCATTTTCTCTCATTTCAAATCCTCTAAGGGCATTGACAAACTAGTTAAAGGTTAGATATGGTGGTTTACCCAGCATCATAGTACGAAAAGTCTTGTATTTGCTCCAAGACCTCTAGCAAAATTGATTACTTTGTTATCTTTGTCCAATGTTTTGTGAATAGCCATGAGACTGTCACAAATCCCTTTAAACTCGTTAATATATTCTGTCACGACCCAAACCGGAGGGCCATGACGGGCACCCGGGCCTTATGTGCCGAGTACCAACGTACATTTTATCTAACCTTTCTTATTATCTATAAGGGCCCACAAGATCAGTATGAATGGCAGACAATAATCCTAACCAACCAAAATTCCAGATAATGACATAAACATATATAACATGGCCGACAAGGCTGTCATGAAAAACTATTACAACAAAAAATAAATTAGCCGACAAGGCAATCCCAACTATACATGAGTCGACACTTGTCTAAGAGCCTCTAAAAGAACGTATCTGCTGTAAAAATGCATACTCAGACCATGACAAGTCCGGAGAAGGGATCTCGCCAATCACCGCTGAACTGGACAACCTACTGTGGTGAGGGAGCTGCACCTGCCTGTCTATCAGGACCTGCAGCACGACATGCAACATCCACAAATAAAAGGACGTCAGTACGAAAAAGGTACTGAGTATGTAAGGCATGAAATCATAACGTAAGAACAGTAATGTGCATAGGGATAGAAAATATACACCCTGTAACATCTGAGTGCCTCTGAGGGCGACGAGAATATACAACCTGTAACATCTGAGTGCCTCTAAGGGAGACTTATCATGAAATGCCTGATGTGCATATACATATATATATATATATATCCTTTTAAAATCATCATATACATACGCATCTGTGGGCCTCATTATCATCATATCATACCTCGGCCATCATAAGGCTCGGTAACATCATACCCAACTGATCGATGGTTGCACAATAGGTGCCATACCCGGTCGACTATAGCGCAGACTCGGTAGAGTAAAATAAATGCTGACTATAGCGCCGCTCAGTAGAGTAAAATAGATACATATATATAGTTGCACAATAGGTGCCATACCCGGCCGATTATAGTGCGGCTCGATAGAGTAAAATAGATAATACATGCTGGACTCATTGGAATCACACTTTCAACCTTTCGGAGTGGCGTAAAGTCAAAGAAGTAACATCAACATCAATCCTCCCATAAGAGGGGAAACAATATAAGTACTACTACCTTCTAAGAGTAGAGTATCTTTGGAGGCTCGTTCATTGCATTATGTACAATCAGAGTCGTGCAAACGAAGGAAAGGGACATTCTCACATATCTGTATATACTTCCGAACCTCAAGCTACGAAAATTCCACGGCTTCTTAGTCTACAATAAGATAAATGACACTACCGTTATCGTTTGAACGTCGTAACTATTATGTATCAACTGTAACCTATTTTACGATGAAACGGACAGCACCTCCCCTATATATATGACTTCACAAAATTCAAAAAAATCACCAAACAGCCCAAACAACATCAATAATAGTCATATTGAGCCTCCCAAAACAGTCCACGCACAAGCTAATCACTTCATACATACGATGGCACTGTAGTCGCGTCAGATGACCCGGAAATGTTACAAAGAACTATCAGGCCACAACCCTAAATCTATATGGTGTTTCTCCACACCCTTCTTCCTCCAAAACTCCACATAACAGTAGTAAAACACGCATCCCAACAGCAACACAAAACAGTCCACAAAACAGTCCGCTACAAGTGAATAACTCAAACTCACGGCTTCCGATCACCGTCCCGTGAGTTCTTACATGTATAGAACGAATTACCATGAATTTACAGGAGAAAAATGTATGAAAGAGAGCAGAAAACTTACCTTACTTGTTGGATAACTCAGCCCTTACCTTGGTTCTTCAAACTCTAGGTTTCACCCCCAATTAGAACTTGAAAGAGAGGGAAAATCGATTAGGGTTTGTGTAGGATTTTTGGGGAGGGGTTGCAGGGGTTCAATTTGGTTTTGAAGGTCTAAAATAAGGGTGAAATAACTGAATTTTTAACCCCTTAAAACTCCTCTCTTAGCCAACTTTGGGACTTTTAATTTTGTCCTCTAATTTTGGTAAGTAGGTGATGTACCTACTTGTCACCTACCAATCTGCGCAGGTCTGCAGAAATACAATTATCTCTATACTCCGAGATCGTATTGAAAAACGGTTTAATACGTTGGAAACTAGACTCATAGGTATTTAATTTGGTAGGTAGATCACCCCGTAATTCCTTGTAAATTGGGAGAAAAGCTTAGAAACATTTTACCTAATGTATGAGTAAAATTATGAACGTAAGTTGCGACAACTTTTGTCGACTTTTATTTCATAACTCGTTTGACTTCAAGACTTATGAAACGGGTATTATGTGATTCAAATACCTTAAAACATAACCTCTAGGTAATATTAATCACCTTTGGATTTACCCAAAAAATACGAGTCACAACATCCTTGATTCATTTAACTTCTAATACTTGTTAACCACCCTTATACACCCTTGCATCATTTAAGACCAATAGGAATAAATTCTTATCATCTCAAATATAATCTCTTCTCGGACCTACGTAGACTAACTTATGGTGTAAGCTAACATATGCAAATATGGGTTGTAACATATTCATCAATGGATTTGGTTCCCAATTGCACTGTTTAAAGTTGTTTGTTTCCACTGCAACTCCTTATTTTTGCTTGCTTATAGGTAGGTATCTTCTAGACAAGCCCATATCTGTTTTGCAGTTGAACAACCTATAATGACAAACATTGACTCTTCTGTCATTGTTCTAGAGAGCCAACTCCTAACATGAACATCATGTTCTTCCCATTCAATGTGCTTTGGGTTTAGGTTGGCTTCTCTTCAACAATCTCGGATGAAGGGGCCTCAAGTTTGCATAAGTTGGACGATTTGGGTCCTCCATACAAGGTAATTCGATGGCTATAGTTTAATAGGACAAATTGCGACAAGTTGATGAAGTGAAGAGGGTTAAAGTCTAGGGTGGCATTACATGATGTTGCCATGGCTATTTTGAGAGGAAAAGACAGAGAGCTACATGATCGTTTGGTTTGTGTGTTTTGTTTTTATTTTAATTGAGCCAAAGCTCTGATACCATGAAGAAAACAATGATAAGAAAAATCAATCGTTGATGTTTTTCTATTGTTGTTCTCATGTTTACAAGCCGCTACAGGAAGAGCGTATATACACGTAAAGACCTAGCCTTTAGGGAGTCCTAACAGCATCACATGTCTATCCTAATGTAGAGTTGTATGTATTACAACTCTAATACATGAGAGTTCTACACTTCACATATTTCTAACAGACTCAATAATATTGCTAGGTGTAGTTACAAGTTGGTTAACTCAAACCAAGTCCTAACCAAGTTGTCTTATAGTATTAATCTACCCTCACATGCCTTATTTGACATTGTTAATACTTGTTCCACCTTTGACTTGTTATTTGCTCTTATATGGTTTGGTTGAAGTTATTTTCTTCCTTATACTTCTTTATTGTTGAATTGTTTACTTGAAGTTGTCATTTCATAAAACAGCTTCTTGTTGAGTTATTAGTGTTAAAGTTGTAAAAGCCGTGATCACATTGAGGCAAAAGTTGTTAATTACTTAAATACTATTCTTGTTTAGCTACTCACTTTCACTTTGTTATTGATTAGACTCTTGTACAAATTGTGGTTGAGTCATGGGCTATTTATTGTGGAAACATTAGTATTGTTGAATTTTTTGGCAATTTGTGACATATGGGAACTAGTGGTGCAAGTTGTGACTATGTTGTGATATTGATGCATGTGGCGGTATAAAGATTTGGATTAATATGCATGCGGCGGTATAAGGTGGGATTTATATGCGTGTTGCTAGTAAGGGAATTACTTGAAGTGACGTGGCGACATAAGGTGGGCTGAAATGCATGTAGCTATTTCGGGAAAATTATTTTTAAAACTATCTAAATGTAAGGCTCACGCGGTGTTATAAGGAGAGATTGTGATTATGACTTGTAAAATGTAATTTCGAGGCGGTTCCTCAGTTTTGATTCATGTTGTACACTCTATGTTGGGACAACTAGTTGATTTGAACGGTTATTGTTCTTCCTTCAATCATTCATCTGCATTTTGATTGTGTTTGGTTATTCGTTGTTACCTTGGTGTTGGAACGATTATGGCTTCTTGTGTGAGTCATGCATTCTATATGTTTTGTTTTATTGCTTCAACAAGCCAATCTGTGCCTCCGTTATAACTTGGTAAATTGATTGTCAATGTGAATTTAATTGCGTGAAGTCATTATATCATTTTTTGTTGAGTTGTTGGTAACATAACGATTTAAATAATTGAATTATTGATATGCTTTATTCTATGTGTCTCTTAAGATAGAACACGTTATTTCACTTGGTGCCTTATTATTTTAAAAGGTTATCGCCCTTTTACTATAATTCGGTTCTCAAATTATACTCAACACCTTGTTGATTGGTTACCTTACTTAAAATTATTATCATGTTTCTCTTTTAACAGATACTATATTTAATTCGTTAATTTAACTGATGTTTTGCTTTGCTCAAATATGATATTTTACTCAATTTTATGTTAATCTATTTTGTATAAATTGTATTTTGTTTTACTTTAACTGATATCTAATATAAACTCATTATTTCATTTGACACTTTACTTTATTAAAGATTGTTATTCTGCTATATGGTGTTTAAATATAACTCTCAGTCATTTTAATTGATATTTGTTACGACTGCAATGTACATGGTATCATGTGGGCCTTGTCGTGTGAAGGTAATTATTATTGTGGGCACGAGGTGCCATACTTATAAGATTTAAAGATTGTGGTCCATGATTTGTGATTTACGAGATATGGTGCCTCGGGTAAATTCTTGTTGTAGGCCCATGCATTGGGAAGATTTGATTATTTGAGTTGTCATTGGTTCCTGCTTAGTTGAGTTCATTCATATCTCATCGGTGTTCTGATTATGTTGCTCCTCTCTTACTTGTTTACTACTTGCTGCCATTTGCGTAATCTATTATTTTGTTGTTGGTTGTAAATCAATAATCTTTCCGCGGTTAGCCTCACATTGATGTTATTCCATTGTTAGTTGCATGCATATCTTATACAGGATTCTATATCTAGTAGGTGTCTTGACCTGGCCTTGTCATTACTCACCGAGGTTAGGCTTGATACTTACAAGGTACCATTGTGGTGTACTCATGCTATGCCTTTGCACATATTTGGACAAATCTTGCTATTTCTAATCGTGATATTGAGAGTTACGTTTGTGCGGCGAAGACTTCAAGGTATACCTGCTTGGCGCTCGCAGGCCTCGGAGTCACCATCTTACTTCCTTATGCTACTATTAAATTGTAAATCAAAACAGTGTAGTATTTAGAAATTCTAGTGTATTTCAGTAGAGCTTATGACTTCGTACTACCAATTTTGGAAAATATATAACTATTGGTCATTATTGCAGTTATGTATGTCATTTATTAGTTTATGATTTAATGAATAAATAGTCCAATTCTATTATTAACTCAGCACGTGTTAAGCTTACCTAGTCTTAAAGACTAGGTGCCATCACGACATTCTAAGGTGGGAATTTGGGATTGTGACAAGTTGGTATCAGATCTCTAGGTTCATTGGTGCTACGAGTCATAAGCAGGTCTAGTAGAGTCTTGCGGATTGGTACAGAGATGTCTGTACTTATCTTCGAGAGGATACAAAACTATTAGGAAATTCCACTCCTTTCATTCTTTATCGTGCGGTTATGATTCAGCTAAAAGCATACATCTTATACTCCTTTACATCTACTCGTATTTGATAATGTGCACTTGGTATCATCTATTCTCCAACGGTTTGGAATGCTGCGAATGGGATATGAGGGGGCCATAGTGCTCGATTATTGTCTCGAAGTGTTGTCCAGACTGAGGATGCAGATGTGTTGGTAGATCTTTAGTTGTTCAGGTGTGGGTTGCAATGGGTTGTTATATCTGGTTGTTGTTGTACGAGCTTATGAAGGTTGGTGTTGTGGATCTTAGTATGTTGTGTCCTACGGCTTCGTGCCAAGTCAGGGAGTTTACTATTGACGATCAGATTGCATGGGCAAGTGTTATATTAGCTTTGGGTATGAGGTATATATGCGGTGTATCTGTATTTCTGCTAAATCTACATTCAGTATCAGAGAGCTTAGAGAAGCATCTTCAAATTCTTAGAAGGTCTCTTCAGAAATGGGTACATTCTGCAGCATTGTGGGGTGCTTCAGAGGAAATACAGCGGCTTATGGGCCTTTGGACGACATGGTTCGTGCTAGGATCTCCCACAACGAGCTTTGATTTGGAATCATTGTGTGCAGACGAGGGGAAGTGTTAACTTGAAGACAAGTCAAGGAAGATTCAAGGAAGTAGGTCATCTTGGTGGTGTTGGGTCAGCATGGTAATAAATGTAATTGGTTCTTTTGGTGTGGTAATTCCTCACCGTCATTTTTGTGGCAGTACTCTTGGGTACGATGACTTGTGTGACTTGTTCGAGTTGGGGAAGTTCAATTCTGATATCTTAGTGGTGGTAGACGGGTCTTAAAGAGTTCTTGATAGTGCCGAGCATGACTTGAACTAGATGTCTGCGACATAAGGAACATGTTGCGCGTTACGATTTTTGCTTGGATGGGGTCACAAGTTTTAAACAACATGGATGAGTTTAGATGTTTAGAAAAATTATAGCATCATTTGGTACCACCTGAGAAGGATGCACTCCAAAAGGCGCATTGTACTTCAATTTGTAGATACCTGACAAGTATTATGGTAATCGCCTGATTGGTCGACTGTTGATGTTCAGATTTTCTATATGGCACGAAGGAATTATGGAAGTATTTATCATGGGATGATCGTGCATGAGGAAGGTGTTAGTCATTTGAGTAGTGCAGTTGGGATTGGATATGGACATTTTGCCATTGTAAGGATCAAAAGACTAAGAAGTTTCTCAGAGGCAGCTAATTCCATGGTTGCGGACGGTAAAGGTATGTTAAGAGGCTAGCTATTGATAATATGTGTTATAGATATGCTATTGTGGGCTTTCCGGAGGCTATCCACATATTTCAAAAAGATCAGAATTTATTTGGAGGTCGCTGGTACGCCTAATGAGAATGTATATTCTACACCGGGTCAGACTATTTTACTCAGCATAGCTATTTGTGTCATCGCTTAGAGTTGACTTTATTGATGTTCAATGTGTTACTCTTCTACGCTACGACGGGTTGTGAGACTATTGACTATTTACATACGATGCGGCTATGTTTGGGCTTTGTTGCAAAATTTCGACCGAGATTGCTCTTGGGGTGTTGAATGGTTGATTGTGCCTTGGTTTTGGTCTTCCTATTTCTGGTATATAGTGATATTTGTATCTCCATGGTTCTGGTCACACTTCGTATGTTTGTTGTGATATGCTATGGTTGTTGATTGTGATTATCGTGACTCTACGTATTCCAGGTGGATCGGTGTCGGATTGGGTCATGCATCGCAGCACTGTTATGTTAGGACATGATCCTTTATGATTATTTCGTGTGTCATGTTCCCTGCGTGGTGTATTGACAACATTACGCTTCGTGGTGGTATCTTTTGAGCTGGCGAGACGGTTCCTTCATTTCCATTCTCTTTCTGTCATTGGTATATCAGAGTTATTGTTCGTTGGTGTACGAATTGCATGGTATGTGCCTCTAAGTAGGATTTGTGTTATAGATTGTTTGAGTAGCTTGTACTAGATAAGGTGAGGTTATTAGGCCTGAAATGAGTGACATCGGATTTGATTAAGATATGTATGGAAGAATAGTGTCACTAGTCGGCTTAAATTTTGGCTATGGTTCTTATCGGGCAAGAGAGCTCCACGACTTGTTGATATGATGGGTGGTTATGAGTTTTTGTATGTTTCTTTCATCCTGGGCAGTGTACGAAGGTTCAGAACAAGGTTTTAATTGATATGAGATTTGTTACCGGTGTCGGGTTGGCTATCGAGCAGCTATTGCGATCGGAAGCTATTGCTATGAGTATTTGAGTTATGTGGTATATAATGTGATTATGTCTTGAGATATGGTTATGGATTGGTACATCTTGTTCAGAGTTATACAGTGCGTAGATGCAAGAATAGGGTCATATAATGTGTTTCGGATAATTGGGATTTAGGTTTTAAGGTTTATGGACTAAGGTTGAAGTAAGGATCCTTTGTTAGGTGGTGTTGTCGGGCTTATATAGATTTGGGTGACGTGGGATCACCCATGGTTACGTGTATGGTGAGGTTATATGGCGATTTGATGGCTTTGGAATGACTCTTGGCACGTTCGAGGACGAATGCATGATAAAGTGGGGGAGAATGTAATGACCCGATCGGTCATTTTGAGCTTTATTTTTTCATTTGTTGGTTTGGGACTTTGAGTGGCTTCATATTATGTATTATTACTTTCGTTTATGGTTGGTTTCGGTTTTGAGCAGTTTGGAGATTGATTTGGAAGAATGATTCTCGTTTTAGAAGCTTTAAGTTGGAAGAGTTGGTCAAGGTTTGACTTTTGGGTAAACGAACAACAAATCGGATTTTGATTATTCCAATAGGTTTGTATGATGATTTTCAACTTGTACATATATTCGGATTTGGTTTCTGAGGTTCCTAGAAGAATTCGACACTATTTGTCGAAAGTTGGAAGTTTGAAGAACTTAAGAGTTTATAAGTTTGATCAAGAGTTGACATTGATGTTATTGGACTCCAATTGGTGATCTGAGACTTTGGATAGGTCTATATAGTTAAATTGAACTTGTGTGCAAAGTTTGAAAGTAATCCGAAGTGTTTAAGTATGATTTGGACAATTGTTTGAAAGAATAAAGATTTAATTACTTAAGAGAAATTCTATTCGGTTTCAGCCTCGATTCTTTGGTGTGATGTTTCTATGGGTGTTTTGAGGCTTTGAATAAGTTTTTATGATGTATTTGTACTTGTTGGTATGATTGGATGGAGTACCGAGGGTCTCAGGAGTATTTTGTAATATTGATTGAGAAACTAGTTAACTTAACATTTGAAATTTAACCATAGTCAATATCGGGTAAAGATAACCTCTTTTCAGTATTTTGAGTGTGCGAGCAGGTTCGTGTCGTGTTTTATGATTGAAATGCATATATGATTTGTGTCCGAGAGGTACCGAATGAGTTTTGGGTGCTAAAACGAAGATTTTCTTATTGTTGTGTTTTTTCTAGTGTAAATAATTACAAAAATGTAATTGAAAATTTTGAATTTCTTTTAAAATTTCAAAACATCATATCTCCCTCATTTTAAGGACAAATTAGGTGATTCAAGAGGCTATCTTGGGTGTAATCTCCCAAGGATTGTGTTGGGCTTATCAAATGTAAGTTTCGAGATCATCTAGGACCTGAGTTGAGCTGGGACAGCTACTACACTTTTTTTTTGGTTTCGGAATTTAGTTACTTTTTCTCACAACGTTTTGGAGTTTGGATTCGGGTAAGTATTGTTGACTCAGATTTATGATTATTTTATAATTTCAACCTCGATTTTAGTATTTTATTAATAATTTGAATTGGAGAAATTGGGGGTTTTAGTAAAAACTTTCCAAAATATAAATTGATGGTCAAAGGCCAATTTGAGGTCGGAACTGAATGATTTTTGTATAATCGTACTCGTATTGGAATGGATGTTTAGAATTTATGAGTTTAGTCGGGTCCTGAGATGCAGGCCCAGGGTTGACTTTTTGATTTTCTTTAAAAATTGCAAATTTATTTTCCGGAATAGTTTTCTATGGGTTGTATTTATAGTATGAAGTTATTTTGGCTAGACTCGAGCCGTTCTGGGGTGAATATTCACGAAAAGGCCTTACTAGTGGATTGAGTTAGCTTGTTTAAGGTAAGTATCTTGCCTAACTTTGTGTGGGGGAAGTACCCCTTAAATTTGGGTTGATTGTGCTATTTGTGATATGTGAAATTCGTGTGCACAAGTTGACAAGTGGGTACACAGGCTTTATGTGGTATTTGACCGGTTTAGGCTATTTGGACTATTTTCATGCCTTCAATTGAATTGTCATAGCATGTTATATTTTTCATTGTTAGTTTATTCTTATGTAATGTTCTGGCCGGTCGTTTTGAGTATTTTAGGCCTGATCCTCTATTTATTGCCTCGTCCATGTTATATTGTGATTATGTGACTTGGGGAGATGTTTGATTTTGGTTTCGGGTGAGTTTCGGAGTAAAATGGGACACATAGTCCCTAAGTTAGAGGTCTAAGTTGTAAGAGTTGATCGTAGTTTGAATTTTGTGTAGATGACTCCGGAATAGAGTTTTGACGGTTTCAATAGCTCCGTATGGTAATTTTAGACTTAGAAGCATGTCTGGATGTTGATTGTTGGTCCGTAGGTCGTTTCGGCGTGAATTGGCGAAAGTTGAAAAATTGAAGGTTTAGAAAGTTGGAAAGTTTGATCGGGAGATGGCTTTATTGATATCGGGGTCGGATTTTGATTCCGGGAGAGGGAATAGGTTCGTCGTTGTTTATAAATTCTTTGCAAAATTTGGAGTCAATCAGAGTTGTTTTGGTATGAATCGGCATTAGATTTGAAATTCGGAAGTTCATAAGTTCCTTAGGCTTGAATCGATGCACCATTCCTAGTTTTAGTGTTGTCTTGTGCGATTTGATGCTTCAGGCGTGTTTGTATGATGTTTTAGGACTTATTGGTATGTCTGGTTGAGTTCCCGGGGGCCTCGAATGTAATTCGGATCATGTTTGGTGCATTTCAGAACCTTGAAAAATTGCTGAAGCTGCTGAATTTTCTGATGTACGGTTTCCTTCTTCGCGTTCCCGAAGGGTATCTGAGAGGAAGGTGAGGTTTATTCTTCCTGTTCGCAAAGATGGCCACATGTTCACGAAGGTATAAGGAGTTGTTCACCGCGTTAGCGTATGGGGGGTAGCGTTCGTGTAGACCTGAGCTCAGTGTTCATCGCGTTCGCGTGGGGAATCTCGTGTTCGCGAAGAAGAATTTGGCAGCTAAGTATTTATGTGCTTCGCAAACGTGAGGCACATTCTACGTTCGCGAAGAAGAGCACCTGGGCAGCGGAATATAATTTCAAAAACGAGTGTTCTATCTCATATTTCATAATTTGGACCTAGAGAGCTCGGTGTGAGGTGATTTTTCGAGTGTTCTTCAAGGAAATTGTTGGGGTAAGTGATACTAACCCAGACTGGACTATATTTTATGAATCTATTATTATTTTCTTCATCTAACTAGGGATTTGAGTTGGAAATTTGGAGAAAAATTGTGAAAACTTCCTAGACTAAATTTTTGAGTTTTGAAAGTGATTTGAGGTTGGATTTGAGTAATTCTTGTATGGTTGGACTCGTTATCAAATGAGGGTTCGGATTTTGTAATTTTGGTCGGAATCCGAGACGAGGGCCCTGGTTGACTTTTTGAGTTGACTTTTTATTTCTTTGCAAAGATCGTAACTTTATTATTCGAATTAGCTTCCTATAATTTATATTTATGGTATGGAGTTGTTTTGGCTAGATTCAAGCCGTTCGGAGTTGGATAATCAAGGGAAAGGCCTACTAGTGGATTGGAGTTAGTGCGTTTGAGGTAAGTGACTTGCGTAACTTTGTGTGGGGGAATTACCCCTTAGGATTGGTGTTGTCTTGTGATAATTGTGATGTGTGGAAGCCGTATACACAAGTTAACGAGTGTGTACACGGGCTAAATGTGGAACTTTATCGATTTTTGCTATGTAGATTCCTTTCATGACTTAATTGAGTTATCTTAGCATGTTATATTCATCATCATTAGTCTATTTTCACATGTTCTACTTGTCTTATCTCCTACTTGCTAATTGCTTTACATGTTTAGTTAAAGTTCTTGTTTCCTTTATTTCGTATTCATTATTTAACCATTGAACTCTTTACTTGAAGTTGTTATTCTGGGAATATCTTGTTATTGAAATTGATAAGGAGTTGTAAAGGTCGTGATTCACATTGAGGCAAAGTGTTAAGTTGTGAAATACTATTCTCTTGAGTTATTCACTTTTAGTTGTTATTGTTGAGACTCTTGTGTACATTGTGGTTGGGCCATGGGTTCTTTATTGTGAAAACACTGTTATTGTTGGTTTCTTTAGCAAGTTGTGATATTGGGCACTTGAGGTGCGATTTGTGATATGTTTTGATATTTATACGCATGCGGTGGTATAAGGTTTTGTGATTGAAACGCATGCGGTGAGATAAGGTGGGTTTTGATATGCGTGGCTTGTAGGGGAACTATTAGAAGCCACCGTGTGATAAGGTAAGCTAAAGTGCAGGATGTTATTTCGGAAAAATGATATTCAAAACTAAATTCAAGGCTCCCGCGGTTATATAAGGAAAGATTGTGGTTTATTGTTGTGATTTGAGACTACGAGGCGGTACCTCAGTGATGACTCTTGTGGATATTTCGCTATTGCTGCACTTGTCTTTAGTTGTTTTGTTTCGTTAGCATATCATCCTTGTCCTCTCCGTGTTGCATTAATTGCTTTAGTTCTGTGTAGCTAACCTTGATATGTTATTTGTTGTTTCAATTTCATTATTTTCATTACTACACTACCTTACACTCGTACAGTTTTTCTTATTTATTCTAGTAGGGCCTTGACCTAACCTCATCACTACTCTACCGAGATTAAGCTTAGCACTTACTGGGTACCATTGTGCTGTACTCATGCTACACTTCTACACATCTTTTTGTGCAGATCCAGGTACCTCCTACCAGTCCAGACATCAATGAGTTGAGTTCGTACTCGGAGATTTCAAGGTACACCTACCGGCGCCTGCAGGCTTCGGAGTCGCCCTCTATCTGCTTCTATATTTCCTTCTTTTATTAGATACAACTGTATAGGGATGACTATGATACCGTGTTAGAGCTTGTGACTCGATATCACTAGGTTTTGGGGAAATTGTATATGTTGAGCAGCAAAGTTTATTCTATATATATGTTGAGTATTTGAGAGTTTATTTGCTATTTCAGTTATATTCCGCATATTTGTTAGGCTTGCCTGGTCTTAGATACTATGTACCATCATAACATCCTACGGAGGGAAATTGGGGTCCTGACAAGTTGGTATCAGAGCTCTTGGTTCATAGGTGTTATGAGTCACAAGCACGTTAAGTAGAGTATCGCGGATCAGTACAGAGATGTCTGTTTATCTTCGGGAGGCTATGGAACTGTTAGGAAAAGTTTTACTTCTTTGATTCCTTATCGCGCGAATTTGTTGACTTCAGAATTCTAAATCTCTGTCTTTCTATCCTCTCACTGATTGTGAGGACACGAACAGCTGGATCTGATGATCAGACACCCACGCCCCCTGCTAGAGCCGCGAGAGGCAGAGGCCGGGGCAGACGCCGAAGATGGCCACGTGGTGCAGCTAGAGCATCTACATGAGCTGCTATAGAGGAGCCACTAGTAGCTCCAGTTGGAGATTAGGCACCTAAGACGCCTGTTACTACCCCTGCACTTCAGGAGACTCTCGCTCAATGTTTGAGCATGTTTGGAACTTTAGCTCAAGCGGGGTTGATTCCACTTGCTCCTGCCAAATCTCATACCGTAGGAGGAGCACAGACTCCTGCTACCCATACCCCGAAGTAGCGGGTCTAGGTTGACTAGGTCCTAGAGGTCATACCAGTGTAGTCGATTGTCCCAGTTAAGCCAGAGGTTAGGGCAGCAGCTTCGAGGGGGAGCAACTCAAGCTCAAGAGGTACAAGAAGTACCACCCTTCTACTTTTATCGGTTTGGCTTCAGAGGATGCACAGGGTTTTCTTAAGGAGTGTCATCGTATCCTCCGTACTATGGGTATTGTGGAGTCGAGTAGGGTTGCTTTCACTACGTTCCAGCTTAAGGTAGCGGCTTATCAGTGGTGGCAAGCGTATGAGTTGGGTAACCTGGTCGAGGCAGCTTCACTCACTTGGGCTCAGTTCTCAAAGATGTTCATGAGGGAGCTTGTTTCCTAGAGTCTCAAGGATGCATGGCACGCAAAGTTTGAGCAGTTGCGCCAGGGTGCTATGACTGTATCGGAGTATGCAGTCCAGTTCAGTGATTTGGTGAGGATGAGATAAATGCACGACTGGTGTTGCCGTAACATTGTCTTTATTATCTTGAGTACATTTCTCACACTATAAAAGTTATGGATTTACTATCGTGGTTTATTGGTTATCGCTCTAAGAAAAGGATTGGTTGAGATATTAGGAAATATTAAATTGTGATCTCTTCTAGTAATCATTTGATGCTTCACATATTTGTTTCGTGTACTCCTTTCCGTTATATTGTAGTGTTGTTCTATTACTAGTTTACTGAGCAAGTTATATCAGTGAGTATCCTTTAACCAAAAATCCTCGTCACTACTTTACCGAGGATAGTCAAGATACTTACTGAGTACATGGAGTCGGTTGTACTTATACTACACTTCTGCACCTTGCATGCTGATCTTGGAGCAGAGCTGCAGTGGTTGACGGAAGCTGACTTTGAAGATGTTCGTGCCTTCTGGGTGTAGCTATCACTTGTCCTTGGGTAGTTTTAAAATTGAATTCTGTTCATGTACATTTCGAACAAAAGTTGTATTCATCTCATATCGGCTTTTGCAATAATCCAATTTTAGTAGCTCATGACATGTACCACTAGTCCTTGGGATATTATATAGAAATCTAGATGTAGCAGTTGTTGATCACCTTTATTTTATTAAAATTGTGTTTACAGTTAATTAGCTTACCTAACAGGTTGGATTAGGCGCCATCACAACTAGTGGATTTGGGTCGTGACAAGTTGGTATCAGAGCACTAGGTTCGTAGGTTCTACGAGTCATGAGCAAGTGTCTAATAGAGTCTTGCGGATTGGTATGATGACGTCCATACCTATCTTTGAGAGGCTACTGGGCACTTAGGAAAATTTTCCTTCTTTCATTCCTTATCGTGCGGCCTTGTTTCAACTTGAAACCTACGATTTTGATTCTTCCTATTCGTTCATATGCGATGTTGCACACTCGGTACTCGCTGGAAGCCGACAGTTAGTGATGTTGTGGATGGATTACGAAGGGCTATGGATGTTTGACTATCATCGCGATGTGTTGTCTGGTTGTGGGAGCGGATGCAGTGATAGATCTTTCAGTCGTTCATCTATTATACGAGGCGGGCTCTTATATCTGGTTGGTAAGCACGAAGTTGGAAGGGCGAGCTAGTGGCCAAGTAGTTCTGATTATGGTGGGCTCATGGTAAGTTGTTGATTTGAGTATAGCCGGTGGGTTATATCTTGCGTGATAAGCTTGGATCGTGTGTTTAGTATGAGGTTTCCATTCAGTGGAATGCATATATTATCATTTCAGAGCATTTTGGGAAGTTGCTTGACTATTGCAAGGATAGGTAAGCACTTGGCAGAGTCTTCGGAGTGTTCTGTGACTAGTATTGCATGGGTTTTGAAAATATTCAGCTAAATAGCCGTGCAGGATCGGGGCATGCTTTGAAAATATGGTACTTTGGATTACTGACGATGTGTTCTACGGCTTCGAGCTATGTGGGGAAGCCTGCTAATGACGATCGGATTGTAGATCATGCGTTGTATCAGTTTCCGGGCTGAGGGGTTGCTTGGTATTTCTTTGAATAGTTATGTGCTGGTGAAGCGTGGGTTGCTCAGTGCGTATTAGCTGTGTATTGAAGATCAGAATAAGGTAAGTGGTTATCGAGAAGGTTCTGACGAGTTCCAGATCTTATGTAACATATAAGGACTTCTGAATTTGTGTATGGGTAAGGCTTGAGATCGGTAGCGAATGGTAATCATATCGGTGGTATTTCTATGTCAAGAATGATTCTATATGGAAATATTGGAGGGATGCATGAAACGGCTTCGGATTCCAGAAGGTTCCATCAGAGCGAGCATATCGGATTAAGTTACTTCCGAGTTAGCAGTCTGGGTGATTCGGTTGAGTTAGAGTCGATCAGTTCTGATGACTCAATTATGTGTTAACGAGTTCCAAAGAATTCATCATGGCTATGGCCAAGCCGGAGTTGATGTTTGCCATAGGTATAGAAGCTATTGCATGTGGTGATGTTCTCCTAGATTGAGTTAAATGCAAGGTTCACGGTTGATGAGATGTTCGATTTGCTTGTGGATTAGAGTTGATATTGAGATTCTCGCACTTTCACAAGTTGGCATGTTAGTACAGTGCGTTGGTGGGGTTGAAGCTACGAGTTCAAGATTGCGATTAAGTTTTGAAGGGAAGAATATGAGTTCTTAATGACACGGACGATTCCAGATGTTTAAGAGGATGTGAGCAATATTTGATATTATTGGAGGTGAGTTTGCACATTTGCAGGTGCATTGTTTTTGACTTGTGGGTATTTTCTGTAAGATGATGGAGTATGAGTGACGTATCGGCCATTTGAGTAGCAGTGTTGAGATCGGATATGAAGATTCTGGTATTCGTGAGGTTCAAAGACTGGGTTGTTCTCGTTGGCAGACTATTCCTTGATTGCGAATTGTGAAGAAATGTTGAGGATTGGATTATTGATAGTAGGTGTTATTGAAAGGTTGCTATGTACTTTTGGTAGGTTAATTACCTGTTTGGGGATGATCAGAATTTGGTTCGGGGGTTATTTTTTAGAATAATGAGAATGTGTATCCTGTATCGGATAGGACTTGCTCTTGTGAAGCTGTTACCATAGGTATATCGTCGGGCAGAATGGATGTTATTCGTGCCTTGGTCTATGTTATGTATTTCTCTCTTATGCTATGACGGGTGGTGAAGGTTACATGATTTTTCGCACGCATATATTAAATCTATTTAGGCTTTCTGGCATTATGGGCAAGGTGGCCTCGTGATGTTGAGTTGCTTATTGGACCATAGTTGTTCTTGTCTTTCTCAGTATTATTTGTGGCTAATCATCTTCCGACAGTTATATTTGTGCACCCTATTATGCTTGATGTGACGCGCATGTGATCAGTCAGCCCGAGCATTATGGCACGATGGGTACCACTATGTGGATTGATATGATTGGATCGGGTTCTATGTCGCAATGGTACTATGATGAGATGTAACTCCTTATGCTTATTTTGTGTATTTTGCTTTCACCTTGTTGAAAATAGTTAATAGGAAAATGTTAAAATTACCCTGCCTGCTTAACTTGCTTAGTAGCCTTCATATTTAACTTTCTTACCATTATCTGTCATGTCTGAATTATTACTTGTTTGGTATACGGAACCGCATTCTGTGGGGCTCCATATAGTTTTTGGTGAAATTGACGATTGGGCTGCATGTATTGGCTGAGATGAGGTTTTTAGACCTGAGATTTGCACTATCGTATTGGGATAAGGAATGTTCGGAAGAATGATACCATATTTTTGCTAAGGATTTGGGCAATGGCCCTGGTCGGACTATCGATCAGATGAGCGGTTAAGATATTCTGCGTGTTTCTTTCATCATTGGCGGTGCGCGAAGGTTTTGAATGAGGTTTTATTTGATATGAGGTTTAGTACGGTACCAGATTTGCTTTTGGGCACCTATGGTGATCAACAGTTATTGTTGTGAGTATCTGAGTGATGTGGCATATCATATGATTAAATCTTGGGTCATGGTAATGGCTTGATAGAGCTTGTTCAGACTTATACAGTGTATAGATACGAGATTCACGTCTTGTAATAAATTTCGGATGTTAGAAATTGGTACTAAGGTTTACAGACTAAGGTTGAAGTAAGGATCCCCAGTTATGTGGCATTGGCAAGATTATATGGAGCGGGGTGACGTGGGATCACCCCCGGGTATGTTCACGTTAAGGTTACACTGCGATTTGATGGCCTTTGAATGACTCTAGGCACGTTCAAGGATGAACATATGTTTAAGTAAGGGAGGATGTAATGACTCGACCGGTTGTTTTGAGCATTTGTATTCAGTTCAGCTATTTGAAGTCTTGAGTAGCTCCATATGACGTATTATGACTTGTCTGAATCGTTAGCTTTGATTTTAATATGATTCGGGATCAATTCAGAAGAGGGATTCTCATATTAGAAGCTTTGAGTTGGAAGAGTTGACCAAATTTGACTTTTGCGTATTTGACTCTGGATTGGAGTTTTGATGGTTCCGTTGGGTCTGGGTGGTGATTTTAGACTTGGGTGTATGCCCTGATTTGCCTTTGGATATTTCTATAAGGTTTTGGCATTAATTGGCGAAAGTTAAAAATTTGAAGGTTTGGAATGTTCATAAGTTTGACAGAGAGTCGACTTTGATGAGATCGGGTTCGGATTGAGGTTCCAAGAATTAGAATAGCTTCGATATGTCACTTTTCACTTCTGTGAAAGATTTGAGTTCAATTAGGATGATTTGATATGTTTCGGCATGAGTTTTTGAAGTTAAAAGTTCAAACATTCATTAAGTTCGATTCGAGGTGTGATTCATGATTTTGATGTTGGTATGCGTGATTTGGGGCCTCGAGTAGGTTCGTGTTATGCTATGGAACTTGTTGGTATGTTCGGACAGGGTTCCGAGGAGCTCGGGTGAGTTTCGGGCATGATTCGGATCATTTTGCCTCATGTTGCATTGCTGAAGAGAGGTTGGTGCTTGTGTTACCGCATCTATGGAGGTTTGGACGCGTATACGAGTCTGCAGATACAGACGTTTCATCGCAAAAGCGGAAGTGGCAGGCTGGGAGTGCGGGTGCATGGTCGCATCTACGCGACCGTAGGTGTGGTTCCATATGTGCAAAAGCGCGACCGCAGAGCGGAGAGATGATTGCAGAAGCGGAGTTTGGGCATGTTCGCAGAAGCAAAGGCTGGGCCGCACGTGCGAGTTTGCAAAAGCGGGAATTTGTTCGCAAATGCGAAAATAGTTGGGCAGAAGTTATAAATCTAAGGTTAGAGTCATTTTATCATATTTTGAGTAGGGGAGCTCGAATTTGGGAGATTTTCACCACAAGGATTGGGGTAAGTGTTCTGTACTTGGTTTTGATTATATTCCATGAATCTATCTTCGTTATTGGTAAGTGGATTATGAATTTTAAAGAGAAATTTGGGGGTTTTCGTTAGAAATTAAGATTTAGCTTATTATGACTTGATTATAATTTAACGGATTTTTGTGAAACCATGGATGTGTTAAATTCGGTCGTTACTATGTTTAATCATTAATACATCGCAACGACCGTTGTTCTTGAGATAGTGGATTCTATACTTGACTTTAAGATCATTTCTGAGACTTGTCGAAATACTTGAATAATAAAGTACTTGAGGTTTATTGAATTGTTATTGGCTTGAAAGATATGATTGATGTTCATTTGGAATATTCACTTAAACACTCTCCTTGATGTTATTCATGCTTCCTACCTTGCTTGTCATTGATATACATATTTTTGGTGAGGAAGAGTGTAAAGCACGAAGGGTGATGCCGTGCCATTGCATATACATTATCATATAAGGAAGAGTGTAAAGCACGAAGGGTGATGCCGCGCCATTTTATTTACATTATCATATGAGGATGAAAGTAAAAAATGAAGGGTGATGTCGTGCCATTTCGCTTACATTATTATGATCTCATTTACATTATCATGTAAGGATAAGAGTAAAAGCACGAAGGGTGATGTTGTGCCGTTTCATTTATATTATCGTGTTCTCGTTTACATTATCATGTATGGATGAGAATAAAAGCACGAAGGATGATGTCGTGCTACTTCATTTATATTATCATGCTTTTATATTATCATGAATTCATGGCACGAAGGGTGTTTTCATGCAGGCGAGAACGAGGGACATGCATTATGTTGTGATATCATTTCCTTGTGTATACGTTCATGCCTTTACCTTGAGTTGTTACTGTTGTACCTATGTTTCCTATGTGACTTGTCATTGTTGTTCTGTCTTTATCCTCTATCTCAATTGTTGTTGTGTTGCCCATGCCTTTATTTCTTTAACTTGTAAATATCATGTTTTCCTTCTTGTTGTTATATTGCATCCATGTCGTTCCTCAATTGTTGCACTTTCGATAAGCATTCTATCATGTTAGTTATTCATGCCTTCTAGTTGTTAGCTAATATAGATCATGCTTTCCCTCTTGTTTGTTATATCTACACCTAGGCCTTCTACCATGCTAGTTAGTGAAATTTATATTCTTCTTTCCTAATTGCTGTCATAAATTATATGCCTTCTACCTAATCTATTACCGTTGTCCATATGCACTGCCTTGTTCATTATTGCTACCTGTGTATTTTCCACTTTGTCATTACTGTCATTGGCATTTCTTTCACCCGGTTGGTATTGTTATACATATATTTGGTGAGGATGTAATAAATACACGATAGGTGTTGCCGTGCCATTGACTTGATTATCTTGAGTACATTTCTCACACTATGAAAGTTACGGATTTACTATAGTGGTTTTTTAGTTATTGCTCTAAGAAAAGGATTGGTCGAGATATTGGAAAATATTAAATTGTGATCTCTTCTAGTAATCATTTACTGCTTCGCATATTCGTTTCATGTAATCCTTTCTGTTATATTGTAGTGTTGTTCTATTGCTAGTTTACTGCACAGGCTATATCGCTGAGTATCGTTTAACTAAAAATCCTCGTCACTATTTCACCGAAGTTAGTCAAGATACTTAATGATTACATAGGGACAGTTATACTCATACTACACTTCTGCACCTTGCATGCAGATCTTGGAGCGGAGCTGTGGTGGATGACGGGAGCTGACTCTAAAGATGTTTGTGCATTCCGGGTGTGACTACCACTTGTCCCTGGGTAGTTTTAAAATTGAATTCTATTTATGTACATTTCGAACATAAGTTGTATCCATCTCATATCACTTTTTGCAATAATCCAGTGTTAGTAGCTCATGACTTGTACTACCAGTCTTTGGGATATTGTATGGAAATCCAAATGTAGCATTTTGATCACCTTTATTTTATTAAAATTGTGTTAACTGTTAATTGGCTGACCTAACGGGTTCGATTAGGTGCCATCAAGACTAGTGAACTTTGGGTCGTGACATTTATAGTCTATTTTCACATGCTCTACTTGTCTTATCTCTTAATTGTTAATTGCTCTACATGTTTAGTTGAAGTTCTTGCTTCCCTTATTCCATATTCATTATGTAACCATTGAATTCTTTGCTTGAAGTTTTTATTCTTGGAATATCTTGTTTTGAAAGAGACATTGAGTTATAAAGGTCGTCATTAACATTGAGGCAAAGTGTTAAGTTGTAAAATACTATTTTGTTTAGTTATTCACTTCCGGTTGTTATTGTTGCGATTCTTGTTTATATTGTGGTTGATCCAGGGGCTCTTTATTGTGAAAATCCTGTTATTGTTGATTTCTTTGGCAAGTTGTGATATCATCCACTTGAGGTGCGACTTGTGATACATTGTGATATTGATACGCAAGCAGTGGTATAAGGCTTTGGGGTTAAAACGCATGCAGTGAGATAAGGGGCTTGATACACGTGGCTAGTAGGAGAACTACTAGAAGCCATGCGGTATGATAACGTGGGCTAAAATGCAAGATGCTATTTCGGGAAATGATTTTCAAAAGTAAATGCAAGGCTCCTGCGGTGATATAAGGAAATATTGTGAATTGCTTGTGATTCGAGACTACGAGGTGGTACTTCGGTAGTGACTCTTGTTGATTCTTTCTATTTCCTCACTTGCGTTTGGTTGCTTCATTTTCTTGGTCACACTCCTTGTTTTCTTCCGTAATGCATTAATTACTTTAGTTCTGTGTGGTATACTTAGTATATGCCTTACCTGTTTCATTTCCATTGTATTTATTGTTGCACTGTTAAATTACTCGTTCTGTTTCTTATTTGTTCTAGTAGGGTCTTGACCTGACCTCATCACTACTCTACCGAGGTTAGACTTGGCACTTACTGGGTACTGTTGTAGTGTACTCATGCTACGCTTATGCACATCTTTTTGTGCAGATTAGGGTACTTCCTAATTGTCCAGGCCCTAGGGGGAGTTCAGTCAGAGATTTCAAGGTATACCTGCTGGTGTTCGCATGCCTCGAAGTCC
>MCJB01019910.1:67480-82988 GCA_002018475.1 Nicotiana obtusifolia | reverse complement strand
ACGGACCAAGTCACAATCCCCAGTAGTAAACGACCCCACGCTCATCATCGAGCGTGTGCCTTACTTCAATATAGCACTACGATGTGCAATCCGGGGTTTCAAACCCTCAGAGCATCATTTACAATCATTACTCACCTCAAACCGGCTAAATCCTTAGCCCGCGACGCCTTTTCCCTTTGAATTGGCCTCCACGTGCGTCGAATCTATTCAAATTTAGAATAATTACGTCACAATATGCTATGGGGACAAAGCCCAAGCGAAAATAATCAAATTTACTAGGAAATCCCGAAATTAGCAAAAACCCGAGCCTCGGGCCCACGTCTCAAAATTCAGAAATTATCACCTTAACGGGTTCCTTATCTCCTCACGAGTTCAACCATATAAAATTTGTCGAATTCCGACACCGGATCGACCTTCAACCCTCAAATCTAAGCTTTAGGGTTTCCACCAATTTCCCAACTCAAAATACTAGTAAAAATGCTAAAAACAACTATAATCTTAGGTAATTCCTTAAAAATCGAGTTAGGAACACTTACCCCGATGTTTTTCTCGGAAACACTCCAAGAATTGCTTTAAAACTTGTTTCAATTCGAGTTCTATGGCCCCAAGTATGTTTACGATAACCAAGACTCTTCCTCTAAGAATTTGTCCATGAAAATCTCCTTTGAATATGGTTTTGAGGTTGATTTATGGTGACTCTATGTTGTTTGAAGGTGTTCTTCTTCGTGGGTATCGAAATTGGGTCTTGTAGAGCAAAATGAACACTGAGTTCTACTTAAAAGCATCAAACAATCGGGTTAAAACGCCTTCTTCAGGTCAAAAATGCGATCCTATTTGCCAAAAATGCGGACCGCATTTCACTTTTGCGGTTCGCATTTTGGTCGCATTTTTCCCCCAAGTTTCTGCCTAATTCTGCGACCAAAATGCGGTTCGCATGTCGAATCTGCGGTCAATCTGCGATCGCAGATTCGACATGTCTGCAGAATTTTTCCCCGACACGAAAATAGGCATAACTTCCTCACACGATGTCCGAATTGGACGATTCTTTTTGCTATGGCTCCGAAATTTCGATACGGATCTAATGCATCAATCAAAACGGAATTTGGAGTTCATTTGCATAATATGATACCACTTTTTCTTGAAGGTACGACATCGACACCTTCTTGAAACGCCAAAGTTAAACTCCATCAACTATCCAAAATCCATTCGAGACCTTCGGGACTTCAACCAAACATGCCAACATGTCCCATAACATTATTCAAACTTGTTCCAACCATCGGAACGTTCAAATCAACATCATAACATCAAATTCGTATCGGATTCAAGCCTAAGGATCTCAAAATCTTCTAAATCGCTCTTTTGATCTAAACCCAACCAAACCACGTCCGAATAACCTAAAATTTTGCGCACAAGTCATAAATCACATATTGAAGCTACAGCAATTTTCGGAATTCCATTCCGACCCTCGGATCAATATCTCGCCTATCAACTGGAAATCGCCAAATTCTAACTTTACCAATTCAAGCCTAATTCTACACGGAACCTCCAAAACTAATTCTGATCACACTCCTAAGTCATAAATCATCTCCCGAAACTAACCGAATCATCGGAATTCACATCCGAGCCTTCTAACTCATAAGTCAACATAGAGTTGACTTTTACAACTTAAGCCTCCTTGAAAGAGACTCAGTTTCTCATTTCTTACCGATTTCACTCCGAATTTAACTTACTCAATTAATTTACATAAAACACTGATAACAAGGCATAATGATACAGATATTGGGGAAGACGGAGTAGTAACCCATGAGACGATTTACCGGGTCGTCACATTCTCCCCCTCTTAAACAAACGTTCGTCCTCGAACGTGCTAAGGACTATTCCGAGGAAATTAAATTTCTATGTGTATCATTACACACACTTGCGGGTGATTCTACGTCACCGTTAATTTAACATGGGTCCGACAACGCCTACTCAATTGAAGATTATTTCTTTTATCCACATTTTTAAACTTCAAGCCAAATTTCGCACAGCCCAATTAATTCAACACAGCGTGTTAGTCTCAACCGACTGTAGCAACTCGTGCTTACACGCCCATCATATGTATGCCCATAACCACGCCTCTGGTTATAATATTTGTTCATACTTAATTGCAGCATCATCAATTAACTCCATTTTAACCGAAACCTCGTTTCAAATTTTCACAACACTGCTAGCAATTCGCGAGGCATTAAGACCTCATAATCATTTACTCGAATTTACGAGTCACATTCAACGCCAACTAGGCACTCACCTTGTAGGTTAAATCTCAATAATTACAGCACGAATATGGCTAAATGTGCACAGAAATATATAGAAGAATTATCAAATAAGCCTAACAGGCATGGTTCTCTATTAGTACTACAGTACAAATTTAATTTAACAGAGGGAGAATTTAAAACACATAGATTTTCATCACAAGGATCTCGTCCTTATATAACTTNCCGATAACGCCTGAATCTGCACACATGGTGCAGGGAGTAATGTGAGTACTTCCAACTCAGTGAGTAATAAATATAAATAATGACTGAAAGTAAGAAACACATAAGACTCAAAATAATCCACGATGGAGCAGTAAAAACATGTAACATCTCAAATAGATAACGTGAAGTAACTGGAAACAACACCAACACAACCAAAAATGCAATGCGATGCAATGCAAGTCATGACTATCGTGGCGGACGTGCCACCCGTTCCCTGGGTACCCGGCGCTTACTGTGGGGGGTTCAGTAGCGCAATATATCATGATAGCATGTCACCCGATCCATGCATGTCACATCTCGTGGCGGCGTGCCACCCGATCCATTTAAATCATTTGAAAATATCATTTAAGTTTCAAAACTGAGTTTATGAAATGAATCAATGCAACAACAATACCCCTGAAGGGTCCACATAACCGGCGAGATGCCAAATAATACCCCTGAAGTGTCCACATAACCGGCGAGATGCCAAATACGATGTAATAAACAATGACAGATACCCCTGAAGGGTTCCATAACCGGCGAGATTCCCAAATATGATTTGGTACAAAATGACAACTACCCCTGAAGGGTTCACATAACCGGCGCGAAGCCCAAATATGACAAGTAGTCCAAATCCCAATGATATCAATTAGATTTCAATCACATATGTAGTAAAATCATTAATGGGGATGGACCAAGTCACAATCCCCAGAAGTAAACGACCCCATGCTCATCATCGAGCATGTGCCTCACCTCAACATAGCACTACGGTGTGCAATCCGGGGTTTCGGACCCTCAGGACATCATTTACAAACATTACTCACCTCAAACCGGCTAAATCCTTAGCCCGCGACGCCTTTGCCCTTTGAATTGGCCTCCACGTGCGTCGAATCTATTCAAATTCAGAATAATTACGTCACATTATGCTATTGGGACAAAGCCCAAGCGAAAATAATTAAAATTACTAGGAAATCCCGAAATTAGCAAAACCCGAGCCCCGGGCCCACTTCTCGAAATTTAAAAATTATCACCTTAACGGGTTCCTTATCTCCTCACGAGTTCAACCATATAAAATTTGTCGAATTCCGACACCAGATCGACCTTTAACCCTCAAATATAAGCTTTAGGGTTTCCACCATTTTCCCAACTCAAAATACCAGTAAAAATGCTAAAAACAACTATAATCTTAGGTAATTCCTTCAAAATGGAGTTAGGAATACTTACCCCGATGTTTCTCTTGGAAACCCTCCAAGAATTGCTTCAAAACTTGTTTCAATTCGAGTTCTATGGCCCCAAGTATGTTTAAGATAACCAAGACTCTTCCTCTAAGACTTTGTCCATGAAAATCTCCTTTGAATATGGTTTTGAGGTTGATTTATGGTGATTCTATGGTGTTTGAAGGTGTTCTTCTTCGTGGGTAACGAAAATGGGTCTTATAGAACAAGATGGGCATTGGGTTCTACTTAAAAAGTGTCAAAAATCGGGTTTAAACACCCCTTTCAGGTCGAAAATGCGATCCTGTTTGCCAAAAATGCGTACCGCATTTCACCTTTGCGGTTCGCATTTTGGTCGCATTTCTCGCCCCCAGTTTCTGCCTCACTCTGCGACTTCCAGGCCCAAAAATGCGGTTCGCATGTCGATTCTGCGATCGCAGAATCGACATGTCTGCAGAATTTTTCCCCGACACGAAAATAGGCATAACTTCCTCATACGATGTCCGAATTGGATGATTCTTTTTGCTATGGCTCCGAAATTTCGATACGGATCTAATGCTTTAATCAAAACTGAATTTGGAGTTCATTTGCATAATATGATACCTCTTATTCTTGAAGGTACGACATCGGCACATTCTTGAAATGCTAAAGTTAAACTCCATCAACCATCCAATATCCATTCGAGACCCTCGGTACTTCAACCAAACACTCCAACATGTCCCATAACATTATTCAAACTTATTCCAACCTTTGGAACGTTCAAATCAACATCATAACATCAAATTCACATCGAATTCAAGCCTAAGGATCTCAAAATCTTCTAAATCGCTCTTTTGATCTAAACCCGACCAAACGACGTCCGAATGACCTGAAATTTTGCACACAAGTCATAAGTCACATATCGAAGCTACAACAACTTTCGGAATTCCATTCCGACCCTCGGATCAAAATCTCGCCTATCAACCAGAAATCGCCAAAATTCTAACTTCACCAATTCAAGCCTAATTCTACACGGAACCTCCAAAACTAATTCCGATCACACTCCTAAGTCATAAATCATCTCCCGAAGCTAATCGAATCATCAGAATTCCCATCCGAGCCTTCTAACTCATAAGTCAACATACAGTTGACTTTTACAACTTAAGCCTCCTTGAAAGAGACTAAGTGTGTCATTTCTTACCGATTTCACTCCGAATGCAACTTATAAAATATTGATAACAAGGCATAATGATACAGATATTGGGGAAGACGGAGCAGTAACCCATGAGACGATTTACCGGGTCGTCACATTCTCCCCCACTTAAACAACGTTCGTCCTTGAACGTGCTAAGGACTATTCCGAGGAAATTAAATTTCTATGTGTATCATTACACACTCTTGCGGGTGATTCTACGTCACCGTTAATTTAACATGGATCTGACAACGCTTACTCAATTGAAGATTATTTCTTTTATCCACATTTTTATACTTCAAGCCAAATTTCTCACAGCCCAATTAATTCGACACAGCGTGTTAGTCTCAACCGGCTGTAGCAACTCGTTCTTGCGCGCCCATCATTTGTATGCCCATAACCACGTCTTTGGTTATAATAGTTGTTCATACTTAATTGCTGCATCATCAGTTAACTTCATTTTAACCGAAACCTCGTTTCAATTTTTACAACACTGCCAGCAATTCTCGAGGCATTAAGACCTCATAATCATTTACTAGAATCTACGAGTCACATTCAACGCCAACTAGGCACTCACCTTGTAGGTTAAAACTCAATAATTACAGCACGAATATGGCGAAATACGCACAAAACACATGGAAGAATTATCAAATAAACCTAACAGGCATGGCTCCCTATCAGTACTATCGTACCAATTACTTTCACAGAGGGGGAATTTAAAACATATAATTTTCATCGCAAGGATCTCGTTCTTATATAACTTCCACCGCGGCTTATAGCCCGGTTTAAGCTTTTCACATCATATTAAAATGCGAGGATCTCGTCCTCAACTCTGAATCACAAGTAATATGCGCATCGTGCCAACTGAAATCTATCCATTTCTCCTTTAAAAGTAATTTTCTTTAATCGAAATCACGACACATAATAACTCCCATACCGGTAGGGCATATAATTCATAAAGCTTTAATCACTTATCCCGAAATTACATCAAAACCCACTGTAGTGAGTAACAGAAAGTCACTTTTGGACTCATAGCCCTCAATAGTGTACAAAACAAAAATGATAGACACGGCTAAGACCATCAAAATATCCCAACAGGGATAAACACAGTGGTGGAGTGCAAATTCACAAACTCACCATATAAGTCGATTTCCCATAATAACATCCTCTGACCACAATAGCTGAAATTTCAGTAATCTGGTGCCCGCAACACATCTCATGACGCATATAAATCCTGTTCCAAATCTCGCAATACTGCCATGACGAAAGAGACGTGTAGGAACTCGTAGCCACCTACCGAATCAATAGTTCATGGAGTCTTTCATCCTGTCAAGAGCCATTACCTCATTCTGAACTGAATATTGATGTTTCCTTTTAATGTGCCTTATATAAATCTGATTGCATATATTTCAGCTCCAATAATCTCGTCTCACTTGGTGCAAGCTGCTCACGCAATAAGCTGCTTTAAATACCGACTCAGCTCTCATATGGCGCCATCAATGCGCCGACAAGCTACAGTTTGAACATGACACATAACGAGGGACAAACTCTGGAAAAGAGTTATCCAGCCCGCGTAATGAATAAACGGTCAAACAGATGTTACGAACCCTTCTCAAAGGATGAGAAACAAAATATGCGGGAAGAGGTATAGGGGACCGTACTCAACATAACACTGTTGCGGCACGCAACCCGATCCACACATGATACCGTTGCACCGTTGCAACCCAATCCAGACATGAGATTAAAAGAATTTCTCATAACCCCTGAACTATTAGTAGAATGAATACTTCATTGGCTAGAACCCTTTTCACTCAACTCATTTTAGAATAACCATGGCAACATGAAACTGAATTCCCATAACCACGGAGAATACAAATCTCAAGTTGTGGCGTAAACCATCATGACTCTTCCGGAGTCCATTCACACAAAAAGGCCATTCGAAGCAATATCTCCCAAATCAATCAAGTCATGGTGGCTATCGGGCCTGCACGTACAACCACATACCATATGTAAAACTTCACACGCCGAAGGAACTAATCATTGTCACCATCACACTGATTCGACCATTACTAACCAACCCAACTTCTTTCAATTTACTCTTGACCTGACTTAGAAATATAATAGCTCCATTCATGACATAGTGAACTCAAATCGCATTCACCTCAAGTGACCCGAATCGCGAGACCACATCTTCTCAATACTCATGAACCATCTCATACCCTCCTTATTTGCTCAATATTATCTCAAACTGGTACACCCATTTTGCAAGACCTTCTGCGCATTCGAAACTCTTTCTTTCTTTCCTCCAATACTGCACCGTATACCCGATGGTAACATAGAATATTCCAGGTTTCGTTCACAATCCACTGTGGAGACTCGATCCTTAACCAGACTTCGGACCACAATTCTTTAGGCATTGCACTTTAATTCTTGAACCACTAGGACCGTTAGCGAGAGTCAATTACTCTGACCTAGTCCCGAAGATAACCAACTCCAACGCTCTAAGAGCACATAACAACCTCTCAAAGAAGCAACCAACTGCGCTCTTTTCCATGTACATCATGTCCACAAAAACATAAGTTCCGAGTCTTCCCAAGAACCTGAACAGGCATCGATAACACCGAATATAGCACACGCCCATCTGGTTCTTGGCTGAATTACCCCTAGTATTTCCTTTTCTTAGTCATAAATACACCGCCAACGTACCGATAACAAGAAACCGCACAAGCAGGCAACCACGCGATCTAATTGTAAATGGTGGGGCTCTCCCCCACTTAACTCTAAGCCATCGTCACATAATGTAGAGCCCACAATGATTCCTCCTTCTCAATTACCATGATCTCACACCATTAACATGACAAACTTGTCGAAGTCTTTGTTAAGCTTTTCATGAACATCCTGGATCACAAGTCATGGTCACACATTCGACCTCTTGCTGGGTAGCAACTAGTATACCTCGCAGAAGCTTCATCGACATCACGCCACCGCTAACCTGCTCACAGGAGATAACCCACCTGTGAAATTCCTTACCGACATCTTCTAACGACGCTACACTGGGTACAACTACCCCGTAATCAGCAAATTCTCCTGAGCTCATGCTCGCCCACCAGCTGTATAAGTTTGCTCCTTCCCTATTGACATCAACTGAAAGTTTAACAATACTTTACAAACTCAAATCATATTGCACCTGAAACGATAATCAGATATTCACACCCCTATCCATTTCAAACAACTCCTTTTCGCCATATTCGATCTTTCTTCGTACAATAACCCTCACTCCAAATAAAGTACATAGTCCAAATCACCTTCCATCATGATTCCCAAACCGTTCTACACTTTCTCAAGGGACGCCGCTATCCTACGAAAGAATCCATATGCGAATCTATCACTCTTATTTCGGCTAAACCATCTCCTTTAAGCAACTTCTCAACCTCTGCTTCTCATACTTGGCCTGCTAGTACTTCAACCACCGCGAAACACTTCTTGCATCAAATCGAAATCTATCTCTGTAGCACCCGAACCAATAAAATATTACCGACTCTAAGCCTCTTCGAACATTATCTTTCTCGAGCCATCCCCATTAGAGATACTAATTCGATTCGAACCGCTGCCTACAGCTATCCCTGGAAACCACCCCTCAAGCACCATTTTACAACACCATGCCTCGAAGGCAAAATCCAAGAAGACTGTATCACCGACGAACCATAATTCATTCAAACAAGAACGACGACCCCGCATCACATTGAAAATCCCATCAGGCTTGAAAATATCAAGTCTTGTTACTTTGTCAACCAAACATGGACACCTATAGTCCGACTGCCTTCCCTTCGCTGGAACACAAGAACACCCTTCCACAAGACAACGATAATAGCCTGCCCGAGCACGCATCTGGCACCACGTCTGTAGTACCACTACAACTCTTCGACGCCCAATTGATAACAAGCGCTTCGCGTCGTATAAGATTGAGTAGGAAGGAAATAAAGGCATAAGCCTCAGTAGAATCAAACCGCACGATAAGGATGTCAAGAATATGAAGTTTTTCCTAAAAAGGTTCTGCAGCCTCTCGAAGATAGGTACAGACGTCTCCGTACCGATCCGCGAGACTCTACTAAACCCGCTCATGACTCGTGAGACCTACGTAACCTAGGCTCTGATACCAACTCTATCACGACCCAAAATCCCAACCCGGTCGTGATGGCGCCTCTCGTGAAGACAAGGCCAGCCAAACCAACTAAACTTTGCTCAAACAGTTAAATAATACGAAAACAATATAAGTATGGTTAAATAATAGTAATTTGCGGAAAAATATAATAAACCATCCCGACAACAGCCCTCAGATCGGGGTGTCACAAAGTCATGAGCCACTAATGAAATCCTAATAACAAAATAACTATTACAATATCTTTGGCACAATTGTTTGAAGAAAGTGGAAACAACAAAAAAAATAAAAGAGATACGGGGCTGCGAACGCCAACAGCTACCTCGTAATCTCTGAATCACCACCCTGACAATAGTAGTAGTCAGTATCTCGGGGCGGAACCGATAACGCCTGAATCTGCACACATGGTGCAGGGAGTAATGTGAGTACTTCCAACTCAGTGAGTAACACACATAAATAATGACTGAAAGTAAGAAAACACATAATGCACAAGGCAATCCATAATGAAGTAATGAAACATCAGTGAAATAGTAAACCAGTGTAAATTCAAGTAGAAACTCCTTTCAACAGGTAAAACACGTGCATCTTTCACGTAAATAATGTGAAGTAAAAGAAAGCACTTTAAAACTGCCTCTCGGCCTCAATATCATTTTAAAACAGTAAAATCTCCCCAGCTCTGGTTACCAGTTGTCATTGTTACCAACTGTAACATTCCTGGGTTCAGTATCATTTAAAATAGTAAAATCTTTCAAACTCCGGTTACCAGTTGTCATTGTTACCAACTATAACCTACAGTTGTCATTGTTACCAACTATAAATCTATCAAACTCCGGTTACCAGTTGTCATTGTTACCAACTGTAACCTACAGTTGTCATTGTTACCAACTGTATTATCTCTGGTTACCGGTTGTCATTGTTACCAACCGTAACCTACAGTTGTCATTGTTACCAACTGTATTATCTACCCATCTCCGGTTATCAGTTGTCATTGTTACCAACTGTAACCTACAGTTGTCATTGTTACCAACTGTAATTATCATAATGGGTACCCTGCGCTCACTGTGGGTGGTTCAGACTCCGGGAGGGGCTTCTTACGGCCCAATCGCTATATCATATCTCGTGGAGGCGTGCCACCCGATCCCATTTACATCATATCCGTGGCGGCGTGCAACCCGATCCCATTTACATCATATCCGTGGCGGCGTGCCACCCGATCCATTTCAAAATCATTTGAAACCATCATTTAGTTTTCAAAACTGAGTTCAAATAACGATTCAAATCATTAACAAATACCCCCGAAGGGTTTACATAACCAGCATGAAGCCCAAATATGATTTCAGTAAACAGTGATAAATTACCCCTGAAGGGTTCACATAACCGGCACGAAGCCCAAATATGGCTAGAAGCCCAAATCATTATATTATCAAATCAGTTCCAATCAAATAGGTAGTAAAAATCATCAATCGGGACGGACCAAGTCACAATCCCCGGTAGTAAACGACCCCACGCTCATCATCGAGCGTGTGCCTTACTTCAATATAGCACTACGATGTGCAATCCGAGGTTTCAAACCCTCAAAGCATCATTTACAATCATTACTCACCTCAAACCGGCTAAATCCTTAGCCCGCGACGCCTTTGCCCTTTGAATTGGCCTCCACGTGCGTCGAATCTATTCAAATTCAGAATAATTACGTCACAATATGCTATGGGGACAAAGCCCAAGCGAAAATAATCAAATTTACTAGGAAATCCCGAAATTAGCAAAAACCCGAGCCCCGGACCCACGTCTCAAAATTCAGAAATTATCACCTTAACGGGTTCCTTATCTCCTCACGAGTTCAACCATATAAAATTTATCGAATTCCGACACCGGATCGACCTTCAACCCTCAAATCTAAGCTTTAGGGTTTCCACCAATTTCCCAACTCAAAATACCAATAAAAATGCTAAAAACAACTATAATCTTAGGTAATTCTTTCAAAATCGAGTTAGGAACAGTTACCCCGATGTTTCTCTCGGAAACCCTCCAAGAGTTGCTTCAAAACTTGTTTCAATTCGAGTTCTATGGCCCCAAGTATGTTTAAGATGACCAAGACTCTTCCTCTAAGAATTTGTCCATGAAAATCTCCTTTGAATATAGTTTTGAGGTTGAATTATGGTGACTCTATGTTGTTTGAAGGTGTTCTTCTTCGTGGGTATCGAAATTGGGTCTTGTAGGGCAAAATGAACACTGAGTTCTACTTAAAAACATCAAAAAATCGGGTTAAAACGCCTTCTTCAGGTCAAAAATACGATCCCATTTGCCAAAAATGCGGACCGCATTTCACTTTTGTGGTTCGCATTTTGGTCGTATTTTTCCCCCAAGTTTCTGCCTCATTCTGCGACCAAAATGCGGTTCGCATGTCGAATCTACGGTCAATCTGCTATCGCAGATTCGACATGTATGCAGAATTTTTTCCCGACACGAAAATATGCATAACTTCCTCATACGATGTCCGAATTGCACGATTCTTTTTGCTATGGCTCCAAAATTTTGATACGGATCTAATGCTTCAATAAAAACTGAATTTGGAGTTCATTTGCATAATATAATACCACTTTTTCTTGAAGGTATGACATCGACACCTTCTTGAAACGCCAAAGTTAAACTCCATCAACTATCCAAAATCCATTCGAGACCTTAGGGACTTCAACCAAACATGCCAACATGTCCCATAACATTATTAAAACTTGTTCCAACCATCGGAACGTTCAAATCAACATCATAACATCAAATTCGCATCGGATTCAGGCCTAAGGATCTCAAAATCTTCTAAATCGCTCTTTTGATCTAAACCCGACCAAACCACATCCGAATGACCTGAAATTTTGCGCACAAGTCATAAATCACATATTGAAGCTACAGCAATTTTCGAAATTCCATTCCGACCCTCGGATCAAAATCTCGCCTATCAATCGGAAATCGCCAAATTCTAACTTTACCAATTCAAGCCTAATTCTACACGGAACCTCCAAAACTAATTCCGATCACACTCCTAAGTCATAAATCATCTCCCGAAACTAACCGAATCATCGGAATTCACATCCGAGCCTTCTAACTCATAAGTCAACATACAGTTGACTTTTACAACTTAAGCCTCCTTGAAAGAGACTAAGTTTCTCATTTCTTACCGATTTCACTCCGAATGTAACTTACTCAATTAATTTACATAAAACACTGATAACAAGGCATAATGATATAGATATTGGGGAAGACGGAGTAGTAACCCATGAGACGATTTACCGGGTTGTCACAAGGAGTTACACCAACAGATATACGAGCAGTCGTGCGGTATCCTAAAAAAGCAAAAGGCAACTTTTCATGCCATTTCCTAGACCCTTGGATCATCTTCCTGAGAATCCTCTTGATGTTCTTGTTTGCCGCTTCAACGGCTCCATTGACTTTTGGTCGGTAAGGGGTAGAATGGTGATGCACAATTTTAAATTGTTCGCATACCTCCTTCATCAGATGACTATTAAGATTGGCTACGCTATCAGTGATAGTTGTCTGTGGGATTCCAAAGCGATAGATGACGTTGGAATGAACAAAGTTTACCACTGCTTTCTTGGTGATTGCTTTGAAAATAACTGCTTCCACCCACTTGGTGAAGTAATCAACCGTGACCAAAATGATCTACGCCCATTTGAAGCCTTCGGCTCGATTATCCCAATAACATCCATTCCCTAAGCAAGAAAATGCCAAGGAGAGGACATGGGATGCAACTCCGACGGATGCAAATGAATCAGGTCGCCATGAATGTGGCATTGGTGACACTTGCAAACAAAACTAAAGCATATTGATCCATAGTAAGCCAATAATACTCTGCCTGCATAATCTTCTCCGCCAAAACATATCAATTCATGTGAGCTCCACATATCCCCGAATGCACTTCACTCATGATTCGTTCAGCTTCTATGGAATCTATGTATCTCAACAAGTTCAAACCCATGGTCCTTTTGTACAAAGTTTCCCCATTCAGGAAGAAACCGTCGGCAAGCTGCCTTATGGTTCTTTTTTATCTCCCTTGGCGTGCTCTGGTATTCCCTTGTTCTTAGGAATCGTTTTATGTCATGATACCATGGTTCACCATCTGGTTCTGTCTCAATAGTATTGCACTAACCTTGTTAATTCCAAGTTTATATTTCCAGTGGATCAATATGAGTGTTGCCCGAATAAGGGAGCATCGAAGCTAAGGTAGCCAAGGCATCAGCTAGCTCGTTATGAAACCTGGGAATGTACCTGAACTCGATGGACTTGAATCTTTTACTTAAGTCTTGCACACATTGTCTATATAGAATAAGCTTGATGTCTCGAGTCTCCCATTCGCCATGGGCTTGCTGGATAAGCAAGTTAGAATCTCCCATAACCAACAGTTCATGCACATCTAGATTGAGAGCCATTTTTAGACCCATGATACAAGCCTCATATTCTGTCGTACTATTGGTACAAAAGAATCGAAGTCGGGCCATTACAGGATAATGTTCTCCAATAGGTGAGATGAGGATTGCCCCGATTCCAACTCATTTGATATTGATAGCCCCATCAAAATACATTTTTCATACATGGCTGTCGTTCGGAACTACTTCCTCTATTGAGTTGACCTCTTCTTCTAGGAAGTATGTGCTCAGTGGCTTGTAATCATCATCAACTAGATTTTCTACCAAATGATCTGCCAAAGCCTGTGCTTTCATTACGGTGCGAGTGACATAGACGATATCGAACTCTGTCAGCAGAATTTGCCATTTTGTGAGCTGGCCAGTGGGCATTGGCTTTTGGAAGATGTACTTCAAAGAGTCCATTCTAGAATGACGTAAGAAGTATAGGCCAAAAGATAATGCATCGACTTCTGAGCGACCCAAGTCAAGGCACAACATGTCCTTTCTAAAAGGGTATACTTAACCTCATAATTGGTGAACTTCTTTCTCAAATAATAGATTGCATGCTCCTTTTTTCCTGTCGCATCATGTTGCCTCAGAATGCATCCAAAGGAATTATCAATCACCGATGGATATAAAAACAAAGGCCTACCAGGTTCGGGGGGACCAGTATAGGGGGTTTTGATAGATAGTCTTTGATCCTGTCAAAAGCTTTTTGGCAGTCGTCCATCCACTTGATAGCAGCATCCTTTTTCAACAACTTAAAGATGGGCTCGCACGTGGTTGTGAGTTGAGCAATAAACCTACTGATGTAGTTCAACCTCGCGAGCAAACTCATAACTTCAGTTTTATTCTTCGAGGGTGGAAAGATCTCGAATGGACTTTATCTTAGATGGATCCAATTTGATGCCTCTCCAGATGACTATAACCGAGGAGTTTCCCAGACGGAACCCCAAATGCACACTTAGCTGGATTGAGCTTAAGGTCGTACTTTTGCAGTCGTTCAAAGAACTTTTTCAAATCACACACATGATCAGCCTGTGTTTTTAACTTTATGATGACATCATCGACATATACTTCAATCTCTTTGTACATCATGTCATGAAAAATGGTGGTCATGGCCCTCATGCAAGTTGCCCCTGCATTCTTCAAACCGAATAGCATGACCCTATAACAATAAGTACCCCCATGAAGTGGTGAAATTGGTCTTTTCTGCATCATCCTCATCCATTAGAATTTGGTGGTAACGAGTATAGCAATACACAAAGGATTATATCTCATGCTTAGCGCAATTATCTACAAATATATGGATGTTTGGTAGAGTCGTATACTACCTTTTGACTTGCTTTTTTAGGTCTCTAAATTCAACACAGACTTTGGTTTTTCCGTCCTTCTTTGGCACAGGCACAAAATTTGCCACCCAAGAGGTGTATCGGACGGCTCTGACCACATTGGCGCTCAGTTGTTTCATTATTTATTCTTTGATTTTATCACTCATGTCCGTTTTAAATTTTTTTTGCTTTTGTTGGACTGGTAGAAAATCAGGATAGGTGGGAAGCTTATGAACCACTAGATCAGCACTTCAACTTGGCATATCATCATAAGACCATGCAAACACATCTTTGTATTCAAATAAAAGTTGAATCAAGGCATCTCTGGTTTTTTGTTCAGTGTGAATGCTTATCTTTGTTTCTCTAACTTCTTCATGACTTCCGATGTTAATCAGCTCAGTTTCATTGAGGTTTGGCTTAGGCTTGTTTTCAAATTGTTCCAATTCTCTTTTTATTTCCTCAACAACCTCATCTTCATCATATTCAACCTTTTGATGCATTATTTTGAATTTAGACAGCTTTTTAAGATCTGGGCGTGAGCTCTACATGCATGTCATGTTATTAAAGCCGGCATTAACAAAACTGAAATGAAAACAAAATGACAGGAATTACAAAAAAAAAAAGAACAAAAATATAGAACTTAATACGAAATCGAGCTGCATTTCATTGAATTTGAAAGGATAGAAGGGTTAACATAAAAAAAAAAAAAAAAAAAAA
>MCJB01019910.1:0-67460 GCA_002018475.1 Nicotiana obtusifolia | reverse complement strand
AAAAAAAAAAAAAAAAAAAACAATCATACTGAGTTGTTTGGATTACAACCCTGAAAGTAACCCAAATACAAAAAAGAAGCTACAAAAGCAAACTACCAAGTCTCCATCCTTGTGGGGAGAGGAGTTGCTTTCCAGTCGTTGAGCATGGTGTCTGGGCCAATTAGTTGCATATCGGCACGACTAGTGCCTTCACCAGCCTGGATCATATTCACTTCAGAAAACATCTTGCTGAGGCCATGGCAAATTTCATCAATGTTTTCCTGGGCCGAGGAATTTTGACCCTCTTGGAGTCGTGGCCTGACAAAAGTGTAGAAAATGTGAGGAATGGGTTGCTGCAAGACCCACACATGCTTGTTGCAGTACTTGGCTTTGTCTTTATCTGCTTGTGTTGGCCTGAAGCCTAAGCCAAAAGTACCCTTGTTACTAAAGGGAGAGATGGGTTCCGAAATTCCTTGCAATAATGCCCCAGGCCTTTTCCTGGCTCATAACCCTGTCTCAGCATAATGGCAGCCACTATTACAGATGTGGCGGAAAGACGAGGATATAGAATAGGCTTTCCTTCCTCAACATAGTCCGTATCAACCACTTCAAAATCCTGATAGACAATGGACTCGCACCCTTCCTTGGCCTTAATACACTAAATTAACGGATCTTTATAAATGGATGACTCGTCTTCTCCGTGAACAATAATTTCTTGCCTGTCATGTTTGAAATTGAGCATCCGATGCAAGGTGGATGGCACAGCTCGAGCCGTATGGATCCATGGCCTTCCAAGAAGAAAGTTAAAAGAAGTTACTATGTCCACTACTTGGAAAATAGTTTAAAAATCAAGCCGGGCAATAGTCATGGTAAGGTTGATCTCCCTAATGGTGTCTCTCATTGATCCATCAAAAGCCCGGATGCGGACATTGTTGGGTCAGATTCTGTCAGTATTGATCTTCATGCTGTGAAAGGTGGAGAGAGGGCATACATCTAAACTCGAGCTTCCATCAACGATGACTCATATTACGTAGTGCCCCTCACATTTAACAGTCAAGTGTAAAGCCCTATTGTGCCTGGTTCCTTCTTCAGGGAGTTCATCATCATTAAAGGTGATTCTGTTTACCTCAAAAAATCTGTTGGCCATTTTCTCTAAATGATTCATTATGGTTTTCTCTAAGACATGTGCCTCGTTCAGGAACTTGATTAGTACACGGGCATGCTCTTTTGAATGTATAAGTAGATATAGTAAAGAGATTTGGGCAGGAGTCTTTCTCGGCTGGTCAACGATTTAGTAATCCTAAACTTTTATCTTTTTCAAAAACTCTTCCGCCTTTTCTTCAGTGACTAGTTTCTTCATTGGCATTCGGCCTTTTTGGGTTTGCTTGGCCTTCCTCAACTCTTATGGAGAGTAACACCTCCCCGATCGAGTCAAACCTTCAGTTTCCCCTACTTCTTCTATGATTTCCTTGTCTTTGTAGGTCATCACAGTTTTGTTGTAGTTCCATGGAATGGTTTTCGTGTTTGTCACAAGCGGTTGCACAGCGGGTTTGATTATGTTATACCCTTCGTACCTCCCTGATTCTGCCTTGCGATGGGGTGGCCTCCAAGGACATACAACCTTGGGCTTGGAACCATGGAGCGAACTTCCAACCTCGAGAACTTGGGAACAAATAAAGTTACCTTTTTTGAGCTCGGGGTGCCTTTCACAATCAACAGCACATCTCGGCTTGGACTTAATGTCAGTCTTGTTCCTTCTTGATCATTCCCACTGTCATTTCTGCTCGACCAACCTACTTGTATTCTTGATCTCGACCAATCATTCCCATGTAATGAACATCGTTGTGTGCTGGCAACGGGTTATTTGTAACATTTGGAGGGTCTTCGACATTTGTTACCACAATCAACTTTTCAGCGATGAGTCTTTCTATGGCTCTTTTCAGAGTCCAACAGTCATTAGTACTATGCCCGGAGCACCTAAATGATATTCACATATAGCATTTGCTTGAAATCCATGTGAATCAGGATGCATATATTGGGGAGCGATGGGTCCAATCATGCCCATTTGCTTCAGCTTCTGGAACAGACTAGAGTATGATACAGCCAATGCAGTGAACTTTTCCAACGGCCTCTGACCTCGACCATAATCGTGCCTGAGACGAGCATTGTAGGGTGCCTAAAAATTATAAAAATCCGATCGGTCGTTTTGAGGATTAGTGTCCCATTTGGTGGCTTTAGGTCTCGAGCAGCTTTGCGTTATGTGTTATGACATGCGTGTGTGGCCGTTTTCGAATTTGGGATGATTAGATATTGATTGGAAGAAGGATTCTTGTTTCTGAAGCTTAAGCGGTAAAAGTTGATCGGAGTATTAACTTTTGTGTAGACGACTCCGAAATGGTGTTTTTTGATGATTCCAATAGCTTTGTATGGTCATTTTGGACTTAGGCATGCGTCCGGATTAGGATATGGAGGTCCATAGGGTAATTTGATGCATTTTGGCGAAAATTGGAAAGTTGAAGTTTTGGAAGGTTAAAAGGTTTGACCGGAAATTAACTATGTTGATATTGGGCTCGGATTGCAATTCTGAGAGTTGGATTAGCTCCATTATGTCCTTTGGAACTTGCATGCAAAATTTAACATCATTCCGGGTTGATTTGATATGTCTTGGCACGAGTTTTGGAAGTTGGAAGATTTGAAAGTTCATAAGTTCGACGAGGTGCGATTTGTAAGTTCCACATTATTTGATGTGATTTGAGAGGCCTCGAGTAGATTCGTGTATTATTAGGGGATGTGTTGGTATATTTGGTTGAGGTCTGGGGGCCTCGGGTGGATTTCGGATGGTTAACGATTTGGATATTGGACTTAGGAAATTTCTGGGCTGCTGGTTCTGGTGCGTCGCACCTGCGAGTTTTGGTGCGCAAGTGCGTGACCGCTTCTGCAAGATTCTTGGTCACTTCTGCAATGTTGGTGTAGGTCCTGTTACATCGCTTCTGCGGAGGAGGGAGTGCAGCTGCGAGCTCGCATCTGCGGAAGGTCGATCGCAGGTGCGTGTATGTGTTCTAGGTGGTCGTCCGCTTCTGCAGTTTTTGTCACACTTTTGCGCAATCGCAGATGCAATTATTGGATCGCAGGTGTGAGCTCTAGTCTCTCAAGTGAAGGCTGGCTGCAGGTAGCGGTGCTTTTCTCACAAAAGCGAGGCTGCGGGCGTGGCATTTGTGTGCGTAAATGCGAAGAGCACTGGGCAGAACACATATATGTCGAGGGTTTGATATTTTCAACATATTTTGAGTTGTAAACCTCGACTTTGGGAGATTTTTGTGAATTTTTCAAGAAATTCATTGGGGTAAGTGTTCTCTACCCGAATCTTGTTATATTTCATGAATCTGTTGTTATTTTCATCATTTAATTGGTGAATTAAATTGAAAATTTGGGGAATAATTTCTAAAAATCTTTCAAAATGTAGAATTATGATTTGAAGAACGAATTGATGTCGGAAATTGATAATTTTGGTATGGTTAAACTCGTATCGGAATGGGTGTTCGTGTTTTATGAATTTTATCGGGTTTTGAGGTCCATGCCCGGGGGTTGACTTTTTAGTTGTTGTTAAAGACTAAAGCTTTATTATCTTTTTTTTTGGCTGAATTTATATTTTATTGCTGAAACTAAAGTACACCAATGGAGGGGGACATAAACCTTACCTCCCAAAATAGAATGCTCATCTTAAGGTGATGGCTAATTGTACCTAAAAAGTAGTAGGGGTTAGACCTAAAATGATGTAACGGTTGTCTATTTGATGAAGACAGTCGTCTGTACAAAAATACTGTGATCTTCTTGTAGTTCAGCTATAAAAAAAAAGTACATGTATGCTTATTTCTACTATGTTTTGTTTGCTCCCTATTATATGCTCCTGACATTTATCTCTAGGATGTTGCAAAAGATTGACAAAAAAGCATGAGCTATCTTCCAGTTTGCTTTGGAAAAAGTGAGGTTGAAAGTAACTGTGAAGAAGTATCTTGTTTCTGAATATCAGTGTTGCTTGTATTGTTTGCTGGGCATTTTTCCAGTTGTTGTTG
This sequence comes from Nicotiana obtusifolia, assembly GCA_002018475.1. Classification (NCBI taxonomy): domain Eukaryota; kingdom Viridiplantae; phylum Streptophyta; class Magnoliopsida; order Solanales; family Solanaceae; genus Nicotiana; species Nicotiana obtusifolia. Next base: position 63,408 of record MCJB01019910.1, on the reverse strand, counting down.
CTGAGGCTGGATCTGGTATGTGCTATATGATGAGACTTTTGTTGATGATTTTTTAGTTTTCTTCCTCTGAGGGGGAGTACTGCTTGTTTTTGTGGCTGGACAGTCAGATATAGTGTCAGTGGGTTTTGAAGTGGTCTACTCTGATTGTTGTTGTTCCTGGTTGAGTGTTTCTTCTGCTGATATTCCATGAACTCTGTTGCTGTGTCTTGAAGCAGCTGCTGTTTTGCTTTGTGTCTGTGTGGATCCTTATTCCTGTGCTGCTTTGAGTTAGTTGGAATTTTGTAACCTAGAGTCTGCATTTCTCTGTCTTGAAGCTGCTGCTGCATTGAGTTATGTACATGCTTATCCTTGCTCCTGAACTGCTTTATTTTGCTTGGCTGTCTATGAAATATGAGTGCTGGAGTGCTCCATGATGGTTTATCTGACTTGTTGTTGGTCTTGTATGTGTACTTCCTCTACTGATAATTTGCTGGCTGTGTTTCTATGTCCTGAAGCTGCTGCTGCTGTGTTTTCTGACTGTGTATATCCTTGCTGTTGTGGTGCTTTTGATGATATCCTGTTGGTGTTTCAGCTTTCTGAGATGATTGTTGGATCTGGAGATTGCTAGAGTGTTGCTGAGTGAAATTAGGAGTCCAGTAATGTTATGTGGCTAGGAGTGTCCAAGATAATTGTTGTAGTTGCAACAGATTGAGCACCAAGGGTGCTAATACCACACCTTGTAACTGCAGCAATAATCTGGACCATCTCTAGCTATTTACAGTACTTTGTAAGGTGTTGGGATCAATGGTGAACATGATATATGTTGCTACTTCTTGGGATTTTGTTTGTTGTTGATAATATGGTAGTTGTCTTTGTTTTGCATGTTGAATTAAGTGCTTTGTGTTCCTATAATATTCAGGGTGTTGCTGTTGTTGGTTGTCTGTTAGGTGTGCTTGTGGCTGCTGTAGTTGTTGTAGGCAATGTGACTGGCAGACCTTGTTGTTATTCCTGAAATCGTTTTCTATGATTTTTTTTTTTTATGATTTGAGGTTGTTTCGCTCGAGAAGGTCATTTTAGAGTAACGGTCTAGCTTACTTGAGGTAAGTATCTTGCCTAACTTTGTGGGGGGGAACTACCCCTTAGGACTTGAGTCACTTGTGCTAATTGTGTCATGTGAAGGCCATGTACGCGAGGTGACGATTACGAACTCGGGCTTATTTGTGAAAATTTGATCATTTAGGGCTCTTAGGTTCTTATGTCCATTAAATATGAAGTTGTTTTGTCATGTTAAATTCAACATTTACTAATTTCGCCCTTACGTGTCTTATTTGGAATTAATTGCTTCATGTTTTACCCTTATTGCCGATTAATCCACATTTACTAAATTTGCCTTTATGTGTCTTATTTGGAATTAATTGCTTCATGTATTACCCTTATTGCCAATTAAACTCTTATGTGCCTTAACCGAAGTTGTTGCCTCTTTTATTGCCATGCTATCCTTTCTGCAATTGTTTATCCTTGATTGAAATTATTATTTTCTTTTCCATAATTTGCTTATCCTTAAATGAATTTGTTGTATCTCTTCCATAATTGCTCAACCCTAAATGAAGTTTTGTTATCCCTTATCATTGTTGACTTATCCTTATTTGGAATCAATGGTTCATATTATCCCTATTATCGTTGAATTGTACTTTTGTGGAATCATTGCTACACATTATCTCTTCCTTCTAGAGCTATTTTTGTTGAAACCATTTTTCCCTATTATGTCTTTCATTGTGAGCTCATTATTCCGTGTCATTGTGTTTTGAAGTTCCTGAGTTGATTTACTTGCCATATTCTCATATTATTGTCGTTGTTGCTGTTGTATTTAGTGTTGTTGAACCGAGGACTATGCGTGGTTCTGATATTAAAACTATTTTGAGGAAATTGTTGTGGCATGTGGGCAGATATTGTGAAAGTCATTTATCTGAGTTGTTATGTTTTTTCATATGTCTTATTGTTGAGATAATTGTTATGTTGTTTGCACGAGGTTTCTGTCGTGCCGTTGTTATTGTGTTTGCGTGAGGCTTCTACCATGCCATTGTTATTGTGTTGCACGAGGTTTCTATTGTGATGTCGTTATTATTGATACGCATGCAGTGGTATAAGGTCTGGGTGTTGAAACGCACGCGTTGAGATAAGGTGGGCTTGAATCGCGTGCCTAGTGGGGGAACTACTAGAAGTCATGCGGTGTGATAAGGTAGGCTAAAACGCGGGATGCTATTTCGGGAAAAATGATTTTCAAAAATTAAATATAAAGGCTCCCGCGGTGATATAAGAAAAGTTTGTGATTCATTTTATGATTTGAGACTACGAGGCGGTACCTCGGTAGGGCTTTTGTTGTCATTTCCCCATTCTTTTGTAATTGTCTTTGATTGTTGTCTCCTTAGCATACTATTAATTGTCAGCCTTCGTGTTGCACTATTTCCTTAGTTCTATGTAGCTAAACGTGTTGTGCTAGTCATTGCAAACTTCATTGCTGCCTTTATTACATTGTACATTACATAGTGATCGTTTCTTATGTGCCATTCATTGTCTCTGCTCTTATTTGTTGACTTGAATTGTGGTAGAACACTTGCAAAAGCATACACGTAGTTAAATCACCCATATCAGTTTTAAAAGATGAATCCTAACGTCATTGACCATTATACATACTCTTGTCCACTTGCCTTCTGTGTGAAGATTTTCTATTGGAACGTGAGTCGTCCATGCAGTTATGAGTTGTAATGCGGGCACAAGATGCCATGTGATTAGGATTCTTGAATTGGGACCCATGAGCTATGATTATGAGGTTCGATACCTCGTAGAAATGCTCGAACAGACCAGGTGTGAAAGCGGTTGTTCTGATTGAGTTGTTGTTGGTTTTCCTTTATTTGGTTTCACCAGACTTAGACTGTGATTAGCTTACTCTACAGCATTATTACCTGACTGCTTCCTGTTAAATATTGATGTTACCAATGTATCATTACAAGTATTGTTTTGTTTCCTTATCCTACATAGCTTTATATTAATATTGTTTATTTGTTAGTTCCCTTTCACATTCGTTCAGGTTGTTTAGTTCGATACGTGCCTTGACTGTCCCTCGTCACTACTCTACGAGATTAGTCTGAATATTTACTAGGTACCTCTGTCATGTACTCATACTACCTTTCTGTATATTTTTGTGCAAATCCAGGTGCCTCGGATATTGTTGATTATTAGCTCGCTGTTTGAGCATTGCTGTGTAGACTCAAGGTAAACATGTCATCGTGTTCAAAGGCCTCGGAGTCACCTTCTGATATTGTACTTGTACAACCGGTTTTGGGATGTTATTTCATGTTGTTAATATTGAGTTCATTTAGAAATATCCGGTTTTTGCTGAATAGTTCTGTTGGTTAATTTCTATCAATTTATTCAATAAGTGTTAGGCTTACCTAGTCGTAGAGACTAGGTGTCGTCACGACATCCTACGAAGAGAAACTGGGGTTGTGACAAGTTGGTATCAGAGCTCTAGGTTCATATGTGCTACGAGTCATAAGCGAGTTTAGTAGAGTCTTGCGGATTGGTACGGAGACGTCTATACTTATCTTTAAGAGGCTACGGAACTATTAGGATAGTTTCACTTCTTTCATTCCTTTCGTGCGAGTTTATTGATCTTGGAGTTTGAACTTTTGTCATTATATTCTCTCCCAAATGGTGAGGACATGAGTTGTAGTTACCGACAACGCTACCCCCAGAGCCGGTATTGCCATGGGCCAAGGCAGAGGCAGAGGCCGAATAGGAGCACGTGCTACAGTTAGAGCACCTGTCACAACAGCAGTTGAGGATCCGCCAGTAGCTCCTATTGAGGGACAGGTTACGGAGGTGCTTGTTGTTACCTCAGGACTTCATTGACTTTAGCACGGTTCCTGAGCATGTTTGATACATTGGCTCAGGCAGGGTTGATTACGGTTGCACCAGCTACTTCACAGATTGGGGGAGGATCTCAGAACACCCCCGCCCATACTCTAGAGCAGCAAGTCCATGTTGGTCAGGTTCTAGGTATCATATCGACACAGCCTGTTATCCATGTTCAGCCTATGGTTAGGGCAACTGCATCTGAGGAAGAACAGCTTAGACTTGCGAGGTTCAAAAAGTTTTACCCTTCTACTTTTAGTTGTTTGTCTTAAGAAGATGCGCATGGGTTCCTAAGCGAGTGCTACTGTATTCTCCGAACTATGGGTATTGTGGAGACGAGTGAGGTTGCTTTTACTACGTTTCAGCTTAAGGGGCCGGCATATCAGTGGTGGCGAGCGCATGAGTTGGGTAGTCCGGTCGATGTAGCTTCACTTTCATGGACTCAGTTTTCAGTGGTGTTTTTAAGAGAATTTGTTCCACAGACCCTTCGGGAAGCGTGACGCGAGGAGTTGAAGCAACTACGCCAGGGCACTATGTCGGTGTTAGAGTATGCCGTTAGATTCAGTGATTTTCCAAGACATGCACCTATTTTGGTTTCTACAGTAAGAGAGCAAGTCTGCAGGTTCATTGAGGGGCTCAGTCACGACATCCGGTTCAGCATGGCTTGGGGGTTGGAATTGGATGTCCCATTTCAATAGGTAGTAGAGATTGCTCGCCGATTAGAGGGCATGCAGGACCAAGAGAGGGAGAGGCTATGTGGGGTCAGGAGAGAGAGGGCAAAGAGGCTAAGAGGCTTCGCAGACCGGGAGGACCTACTAGTCCCTATTTTGGAGGCAGAGTACGGCATGGTAGAGGTTTTGTGGGTCAGCCAGTTAAGTTTGCACTTTAGGATTCGCACGGTATTCTTGGTGCCCATGGGTCTCAAGGTACTCGTGCTAGACAGCTTCCACAGCCACGACAGCAGAGGAGTTGCTTTAAGTGTGGAGATACCAATCATATGGTGAGAAATTATCCCAGACTCCGAACAAATGTGTCACAGCGGAGTACTCAGGCTATGAGTTCTGCTCCAAATGCTGATATACCTGCACTGCCAGCTTAAGGTGCAGGTCAGGCAAGTACAGGGCGCCCAAGAGGCGGAGGCCCGACCCCTTGATGTGTTTTCTATAGAAGGGCTGAGGCCGCCGCACCTGATGATGATGTACAGGTATGGATTTGAATTGTTATAGAGGAGAATCATTCGTATTTTGTTTCGTTTTTGCTTATCGGGGTGAGTCCTCCTATTTTGCTTCACATATGGGTGAGTTTGTGATTTTGTACTCTATTTATATGTTTACCCCTATTGGGAGATTCTATAGTGGTAGTTTGTGTCTATCGTGTTGTTTTAATTCATTCCTGAGAGCTATTAGACTAGAAGTGACTTTATGTTACCCATTACGGTAGGTTTTGATGTGATTTCTGGGTGGTTGGATACGATTTGTGATTTGAATGCTCACTGGTGTGGGAGTCTAGTATGCACTGTGATTTTGTTGGCGGAATTGAATTAGAGGAAGGTTTCGGTTTGTATGATGTGTATTTTACTTGTGATTCAGGGTTGAGGGCGATAACCTCACGGTTTCATGTAATTTGGTGTCTTTGAACTAGGCTGCGTGCCGCGCTGGAGTTATATCAGGATGAGATCCTTGTGATCAGTTTATGTGTTTTGATTCTCCCTTGTGAAATTGATTCGTAGTATGGTATTGATAGGGAGTTGTGCCTATCGGACTTGTTTGGTAGTTCCTTCATGTGTTTCCTATTATATTCAGTCATATTTGTACTGTGCTTATTGGGTTTTAGCTTGCGAGGTGTGTGCCCAAGTGGCATTAGATGTGACTTGTTGATTCAGGTGAATAGTTATGAGGTCTTCATGTTTCTTGCATCGTTGTTAGTTTTGTGAAGGCTTGGAATGGGATTCTAACGGATATGGGGTTAATCACCGGTGCTAGATTTGATTATGGGTGGCTATTGTGATCAGAGATTGGTCATGGGCAAATTTGTGATGTGTTACGTCGTATGGTTGTACCTTGTGGGTGTAGGCAGAAGTTGCTCCAGCTGGTTGAGGTAGGTACCGTGTGTGGATGTAAGAATCGAGTCTTTTGGAAGTAAACAGGTGGTGACAAATTTGGTTCTAAGGCCTATCAATATGGGTGGAAGGAATAATCTTTAGTTTAGATAGTGTCTTTGGACCTATGTGGATTGGGGTGAAGTGGGATCACCCGCGAGTATATGTATGGTAAGTTCATTAAGTGATTTGAGGTCTTCGAAATGGTTCTTGGCACGTTCGAGGGCGAACGTTTGCTTAAGAGGGGGAGAATATAATGACCCGACCGGTTGTTTTGAGGATTAGTGTCCAATTTGGTGGCTTTAAGTCTCGAAAAACTTTCTATTATGTATCATGATTTGCGTGCATGGCCGAGTTCGGATTTCGGATAATTCGGGATTGATTTTGAAGAAGGATTCTTGTTTCTAAAGCTTAAGTGGTAAGAGTTGATCGGAGTCTTGACTTTTATGTAGACAACTCCGAAATAAATTTTTGATGATTCCAATAGCTTTGTATGGTTATTTTGGACTTCGGCGTGATTTAGGATTTGGATTTCGAGGTCCTTAGGTTAATTTGATGCATTTTGGCGAACATTGGAAAGTTTTTGGAAGGTTAAGAGGTTTTACGGGAGTTGACTTCGTTGATATTGGGCTTGGATTGCGATTTTGAGAGCTGGATTAGCTCCGTTATGTCATTTGGATCTTGCATGCAAAATTTGACATCATTCCAAGTTTATTTGATATGTTTCGGCACGAGTTTTGGAAGTTGGACGATTTGAAAGTTCATAAGTTCGACAAGGTGCGATTCATAGTTTCGACATTATTTGATGTGATTTGAGGCCTTGAGTAGGTCCCTGTATTGTTAGGGGATGTGCTGGTATATTTGGTTGAGGTCCCGGGGGCCTCGGGTGGATTTCGGATGGTTACGGAAGGTCGATCGCAGATGCGTGATATGTGTTCCAGGTGGTCGTCCGCTTCTGCGGTGCATATCACACTTTTGCGCAATCGCAGATGCGATTATTGGACCGCAGGTGCGAGCTCTAGGCTCTCAAGTGAAGGTTGTAGGTGTGGTGCTTTTCTCGCAAAAGCGAGGCTGCAGGCATGGCATTTGTGTGCGCAAATATGAAGAACGCTGGGCAGAACACATATATGTCGAGGGTTTGATATTTTCAACATATTTTGAGTTGTAGACCTCGGCTTTGGGAAATGTTTTGTGGGATTTTCAAGCAATTCATTAAGGTAAGTGTTCTCCACCCCAATCTTATTATATTTCATGAATCCATTGCTATTTTCATCATTTAATTAGTGAATTAAGTTGGAAATTTGGGGGAAAATTTGTAAAAATCTTTCAAAATGTAAAATGATGATTTAAAGAATGAATTGATGTCAGAAATTGATAATTTTTGTATGGTTGAACTCGTATCGGAATGAGTGTTCGAGTTTTATGAATTTTATCGGGTTCTGAGGTGCGGGCCCAGGGGTTGACTTTTGGGTTAACTTTTTCGTTCTTGTTAAACACTGAAGCTTTATTATCCGAAATTATTTCCTATGAGTTTTATTTATGATTTGAAGTTATTGTGGCTATATTTGAACCGTCCGGAGGTTGTTTCACTCGAGAAGGTCATTTTAGAATAACAGTCTAGCTTCCTTGAGGTAAGTATCTTGCCTAACTTTTTGTGGGGAAACTACCCCTTAGGATTTGAGTCACTTGTGCTAATTGTGTCATGTGAAGGCCATGTACACGAGGTGACGAGTACGTACTCGGGTTTATTTGTGGAAATTGGACCGTTTAGGGCTCTTAGGTTCTTATGTCCATTAAATATGAAGTTGTTTTTTCATGTTAAATTCCCCATTTGCTAATTAAACTCCTATGTGCCTTAACTGAAGTTCTTGCCTCTTTTATTGCCATGTTATCCTTTCCATAATCGTTTATCCTTGATTGAAGTTATTATTATCTTTTCCATAATTTGCTTATCCTTAATTGAATTTGTTGTATATCTTCAGTAATTGCTCAACCCTAAATGAAGTTTTGTTATCCCTTATCACTGTTGGCTTATCCTTATTTGGAATCATTGATTCATGTTATCCTTCTTATCGTTGAATTGTACTTTTGTGGAATCATTGCTACGCATTATCTCTTCCTTGTTAAGTTATTCTTGTTGAAACCATTATCCCAGTTTTGTCTTTCATTGTGAGCTCATTCTTCCATGTCATTATGTTTTGAAGTTCCTGAGTTGATTTACTTGCCATATTCTCATATTATTGTCGTTGTTGTTGTTATTCAGTGTTGTTGAACCAAAGGCTATGCGTGGTTGTGATATTGAAATTATTTTGAGGAAATGTTGTGGCATGTGGGCACATATTGTGAAAGTCATTTATCTGAATTGTTATGTTTTTGCATATGTCTTATTGTTGAGATAATTGTTATGTTGTTTGCACGACGTTTCTATCGTGCCGTTGTTATTGTGTTTGCACGAGGCTTCTACCATGCCATTATTATTGTGTTGCACGAGGTTTCTATTGTGTTGTCGTTATTATTGATACGCATGCGGTGGTATAAGATCTAGGTGTTGAAACGCACGCGTTGAGATAAAGTGGGCTTGAATCGCGTGCCTAGTGCGGGAACTACTAGAAGTCATGCGGTGTGATAAGGTAGGCTAAAACGCGGGATGCTATTTCGGGAAAATGATTTTCAAAAATTAAATATAAAGACTCCCGCGGTGATATAAGGAAAGTTTGTGATTTATTTTATGATTTGAGACTACGAGGCGGTACCTCGGTAGGGCTTTTGTTGTCATTTCCCCATTCTTTTGTAATTTTCTTTGGTTGTTGTCTCCTTGGCATACTATTAATTGTCAGCCTCCGTGTTGCACTATTTCCTTAGTTCTATGTAGCTAATCTTGTTGTGCTAGTTGTTGCTTCAAACTTCATTGGTGCATTTATTACACTGTACATTGCATGGTGATCGGTTTTTATGTGACATTCATTGTCTTTGCTCTTATTTGTTGACTTGAATTGTGGTAGAACACTTGCAAAAGCATACACGTAGTTAAATCACCCATGTCGATTTTAGAAGATGAATCCTGACGTCATTAACCATTATACATACTCTTGTCTACTTGCCTTCTGTGTGAGGATTTTCTATTGGCACATGAGTCGTCCGTGCGTTTATGAGTTATAATGTGGGAACAAGATGCCAAGTGATTAGGTTCATGAATTGGGACCTGTGAGCTGTGATTATGAGGTTCGGTACCTTGTGGAAATGCTCGAACATACCTGGTGTGAAAGCGATTGTTCTTATTGAGTTGTTGCTAGTTTTTCCTGTATTTGGTTCCACCGGACTTAGACAGTGATCAGCTTACTTTACAGCATTATTACTTGACTGCTTCCTGTTAAATATTGATGTTCCCAGTGTATCATTGCAAGTATTGTTTTGTATTTCTTATCCTGCTTAGCTTAATATTAATATTGTATCTATGTTAATTCACCTTCACACTCATTCATGTTGTTTAGTCTAGTAGGTGTCTTGACTGTCCCTCGCCACTACTCTATCGAGGTTAGTCTAGATACTTACTGGGTACCACTGTGGTGTACTCATACTACATTTCTGCACATTTTTGTGCAGATCCAGGTGCCTCGGATATTGTTGATTATTAGCTAGTTGGTCGAGCATTGCTGTGGAGACTCAAGGTAAACCCTTCGTCGCGTTCACAGGCCTCGGAGTCATCTTCTGATATTGTACTTGTACTACTGGTTTTGGGATGTTATTTCATGTTGTAAATGTTGAGTTCACTTGGAAATATCCGGTTTCTACTTTATAATTTTGTTGGTTAATTTCTGTCAATTTATTCAATAAGTTTTAGGCTTACCTGGTCATAGAGACTAGGTGCCGTCATGACATCCTACGGAGGGAAACTAGGGTTGTGACAAAAAATTTACTGCTGAGGTCAAGGGATCCTTGGAGCTGGTGCCCATACTTGTTGATTGGGAGGCCGAGCATAGGATTGAGCATTAAACACTGTATTTTTTGGTGGGCCCGCAGAGTATTGAGGAATTGCAGGGGATAATAATGTGTAGGGTAGCTGGATTCCCCCTGCTGAACTTTCACGTAAGTGTGCGATGCCCCTCTTTGAACTTCCCTGGATCCGAAGTCATCATGGACCCTTCATCTCTCTTCTTTCTATTTTCAAACTTCCAAACCCATTTTGGATTGCTTGGGTGGTGGCTTTTAGAGTAGCTTGACTTACAATTCTTCCAGTCTTGAGGCCATTTTCGACCATCTCTCTTATTTTGATTGCTTCTGCAAAAGGTCTACCCATCGGGAACATCATGTTCCGAAAGTAATCAGGCTCTTGAGCCTCAAGAATAATAGTGATCAACTCGTGGTTATCCATGGTTGGCTTAACTCTAGTCGCTTGCTCCCTCCACTTGATGACATACTCCCTAAAGCTTCCAGTCATCTCTTTCTTCATATTAGATAGGGAATTGCAATCTGGCGCAATATTTGTATTGAAATTGTTTGACGAAGGCCTATGCCTTGTTGGTGAGAGATATCTTGGTCAATGGACCACTCAGAGGCTACTCCCACCAGACTCTCCCCAAAATAAGCCATCAACAATTCTTCTTTTCCTCTTGCACCCCTCAGCTGGTTGTAGTACCTTTTCAAGTGGGTGATAGAGTCATCGTGTCCATCATATTTCTCAAATTTTGGGGTCTTGAACCCTGGTGGCAAATGGATGTGAGGTAACATGCATAGATCACTGAATGAAATGCTTTTATGACCACCTAGTCCTTGTATGTTCTTTATGTTCTGCTCGAGACTTTTCATTTTTCTAGCCATCTCATCTGGCTCATCCGTCTTGGCAACCCTTTCAGTTTCCACTGTTGACTCGTACTGAGGAGTTTGATTATATGGAGCAGAGACCATGAAAGTCATATTTGGAGAGTAGTATTGGCCATCATAGGCATGATATGGTGGCTCATTGTTTGGCCTCGTCACAGGAGGTGGTGGCAGGATTGTATATGTCAGCTCGCCAGACACAACGAGGGGGGTGTTCCTGACCGGTGCAGCTGGAGGTCGCACATTAGAGGTACCAGGGGCAGCAGGGAAGCTGTAATTTGGCACATACCCTGGTGATAGAATGTGATCGCTCGTTGCATGGAGCAGTATTTGAGTAGTTAGGGGTACGATGGAAATTCCCTCTGATGGACCCTGAGGTGGAGGCTGACGGGAGACCCAAGCCCGATACACATCAGATAGTTGCTGTTTCAATCTTCTTACTTCCTCCAACTCTTGCTCATCTGATTGACCATGAGGGTCGTCATTGACCTACTCGATTTCGTCACTGTTAGCCATTACTACCTTTCCCTTGGATCTGGTGAAGTAATGATGTGTTGCCAGTTTCACCACAAACAAACCACCTTAAGCTTACTATATAAGAGACAGCAAACGTGTTAGGGTTAAGCATTTTTACATATATGAATCACACGTAATATGCCATGCTCCTAATATTATCACTATTTCTAACATGCTTTTGGAAAGCTTCATGTTTCATTCCGGCTTATAAGGTTGCTCCTTATTGACGCTCTTATTTTTTCCTCTATCTCGTTTTTTGCTTTTCTTCTCACTCATCGCATTTGATCCCTCATTTAGAGTCGTTGAAAAATATTTCGATCAAACCTTTTGGAGGTTGCCTACGTGTCATGTCGCGCATGAATCGATCATTACGTAGTTCAGGACATGACCGATTTTTTTTATTTGCAAAAACACAAATTTTTTGGTTCATTTTCGAATTTTTCTAAAACAAACTCTTTTCCACTGATTTTCAACCCTTTTTTAATACTAGACTCAAAAACAAAAATTACATAAAGAAAAACATTTAAACAATACCAAACTTAACTCAAAAAGACTTTTTAAGCTAAAAAGCAAAACTACAAGACTCAACACACCAAAAGACTCTTACAGACTCGATAACAACAAATGAACAATCAAAGTGGACTGCCAAGTAAAAGAAGACTATGACCTTTGTAGGAGAATCCACCAGCATTACTGTAGTCAAAGCGCTTACTCATGCGGCTAACCGCAAAAATTATGGTATATCCTCTCTAAGTATGCAGATATGTGGCGGGTGACGTTCAATGATACTTCTGCAAACCGTTCATACGTCATTCCCTGGAAACTCCTGCATACTCGGGAAGTATATGTGGCTACCTCGAGGATCTTTCCCTTAATGTGCTCCTGAGCCAAATGCAACTCTTGATTTCGCCAACCACGGTCTCGGCTAGATCCGGTGCATCATGCTTGCGCTCCAAGGCCATATCTCATTGGCGCCGAACTTCTAGTAACTCTCCCTCTAACCGATTGATCATACTTTGGTAGTGATGTCTTTCTATTTCAAACTTTGCGATCTATCGCTCCTTGCTTGACTCAACTCCCCCTATCTGATCCCTCGGACCTTGGATTAATGGAGCAAAACCTTTGCGCTCATGATCACGGACCTCCTTGAATTGGGCTTCTCTTTCATCTTATTATTGAGTGGTAGTGATCACTTTTTTCTATCTAATTTGAGCTTTGAGTTCTTGCCTCTCTTGTGCCCACTGAGCCTTTTCCCACCCGAAATCAGCCTGTTGTATGTCCATGGCTGTCTCCAGAATACCTTTATCTTCTTGTAAAATGCCAATAGTGAATCGGTACTCTTGCGCCAATTCCCTTTCGGTTTCTCTAACTCGGGCCTCAATCTCCTCCTCCCAATCAAATGCATTCTGATCAAAGGCTTACCTCCCCACGTTCACGATAAGCTACCATCTCTTCCTAGTAGGAAAATTGACAATTGAACCAAACCTTTTGTGCATATGACTCCCTTGGAATTTCCTCTCCATTGAATTTCCACACGAAAGAATGCATGTCCTCAATCAGGGGCCTGTTTTTCTCTCTCCCTAGCTAGCGTATGACCCGTACGGGTGCATACGGTTGGTAACCTCTGAAACCCATGAGTATAAAGAACAGGCGATACGTCAACATATGCATGACCGTAGCGGAAGGGAACTAATAATAGTTTCAAGTGATTCTATCAGCAGCCAGTGAACCAAGTAGTGTCCGCCAGGCCCTTACCTCCTCTGGAAGATTACACCTCGCGGCCTTGTTTGGGTGACATACAATGTAATTCAGCCAATTATCACTGAAATTTACTACTATTGGATGATGACAAATGGGCTCTATAAACCACATCTGCAACAGAATGTTGCATCCCTCGAAGTATCTTCACCCACTTGGCAGCGGGTCAAAGCTCAAAAAATATCTCCCACAATCATGGGAAGAATAGTATGATCCTCGCTACTTTGCAAAAATGAGACAACCGCAACCAATCGAATTCTGATGCGGCTACCACGCTCTGAAAAGACCATAATTCCCAAAAATGATATCATAAAAGCAAAGATTATCAATTCCCTCCAGGTGTCGTAACTCAATTGTTTGACGAATTATGTGCCCGAGAAGGTCTCAAACCCTTTCTCGTCCCTAAATCTGTCACATAAATATTCCAACAGAACCCAACCTTCGTTCAAACAACCCATTGGAATTCGACGGAGGCATAACTTCTTAAAAACGTTGTTCACACCCACTTGCGTCAGAGCCGCAGGCTTTTTCCCAAGGTCTCTCCCCAATCCAGTAAACCCACCTAATTCTTCCTATGTGGGCATCATTTCACAATCTCTAAACCTGAAGACATTGTTCACGGGGTCCTAAAACCCACTAGGGCCTCGCTTAAATCTCTAGTAGCTTAATTCCCAGGATGTTTGTGAGGAACTTGAGGTGCTTAAATACTTGATTCTGTTCCCATGTAGTAAAACTAGCCCACCAATTACAGAGACTACTCGGGGTCTTATCTCAGATCAAGAACATAAGATGTGTCCCGTCCCTTACCCTTTTCTGACTGCTTCTTTGTGGAGAATTCATGGTGAACCTAAGAATAAGATAAAAAGGCAATATAGGACTCAATCTATCTTTCATTATTATTATTTTTAAATTACCGGATACAACAGGTGAAATGATAAAAGTAGGAAAAATGTCTATTATTTTGAAAATGGCCCTTTGATACTTTCACAGAAGGCTTAAAGGATGTCTAGCAAAAACAGTCAAACATAGGAACAAAATAATAAAAAGTAGACAAAATAGTTATTTTTACTAAAACGTTCCTTCGATACTCCCGAGAGAGGTTCAAGGGTTGTCTCGGCAAATACAACTAGACAAAAATAGATAAAATGATCATTTTTATAAAAACAACCCTTCAGTACTTCCGTGTAAGGTTTAAGACTGTCTCGACAAAATGACCGGAGAAAGCTAGATAAGATGGATATTTTTGCTAGAACAGCTTTTCGGTACTTCATTAGAAAGTTTAAAGTTGTCTCAAGGGCAAAATGGTAAAAGGTGAACAAAGAAGGACAAAGTAGCTATTTTACAAAAACGGTCCTTCAGCACTTCTGAGGTATATTTTAAGCCTATCACGGCAAAACAGCCGGACAAAACTAGATAAGATGGCTATTTTTGCGAAAACAACCTTTTGGTACTTCTGTAGAAGGTTTTAAGCTGTCTCGGCAAAAATGGTCGGACATAAGGGCAAAATGGTAAAAGGAGAACAAAGATGGACAAAGTAGTTATTTTACAAAAACGGTCCTTCAGCACTTTCAAAGAAGATTTTAAGGCTGTTTCGGCAAAATGGCCCGATACAAAGGAACACAATAAAAAGCAAACAAACAGACGAAATGGTCATTTTTACAAAAATAACCATCCGGTGCTTTCGTGGAAGGTTTTAGGCTCTCAGCAAAAATGGCCGGACATAAGGGCAAAATGATAAAAAAGCGTAAAAGAATGGACAAAGTAGCTATGTTTACAAAAACGGCCCTTTAGCACTTTCGAGGAAGATTTTAAGGCTGTCTTGACAAAAATGGTCGGATACGAGGGCAAAATGTAAAAGGTAACCAAAAATAGTAATTTTTTTATTTTTATTTTTTTGAAAATTTTATGCACATGCGTAATTATTAGGCTTTTTTTTAAAAAAGAAATGTGGGCCGAACCCGATGGAGGTTGCCTACGTATCTCACTAGGTAGTGAGGATCAAACCCGCGTAGTTCGGTTAAAACCGACTATGTTCTCTTATTGATTTTTTTATAACAATTAATTCTTAAAACCGTAGCACTAGACCACATCGTCCCTCCCTCTTTTTTTTTTTTGGTTAATAACGGACATTTGTACAAAAATCGGGAGAATTTCTCTCTTATTCATTTAACTGATTTATCCTAAAGTCGGTCAACATGCAAGCCTACCAAATAATGTAACATGTAGCATATAACATGAACATAACGGTCTCAACAAGGTACCTATCCTAAAACAGAACCCGACCCCTGTACTGACCGCTACTAAGTCAAGTGCACATGATGCAAATAAAGCGAACCTACTAGGGATATCCGGCATGAGGTTTGTTCTTCTGGGTCTAAATCCTAGTGGAGAAGGTATCTAGACTGGCTTACTCGAGTGGACAACTCGAGCAGAGGAGGATCAGCGTACCGGTAGCATTGCTTTCCGGTTTAGCTGGAGGCGCTCCCCGCCTAAAACATGTGTGACAAAAATCCTTCACCAGGTGGCAAGCACCTCGGCTATCTCACAGAAAGCGGGCTATGTCAAGCAAATGCCCAATTTTAATTACAAGAAGATTCAGAAGGGATGTGTGAGAAGGCAGTTTATATGTACAATTCAACAATATCAAAGCGGTAAAAAGCTGACAAGTAGCACATTAGGCCCAAATAAATCACAGTATATATAAATTTAATAAAGTTAAAAGTCAATGTACAAGCTCGAGTTCTGGTTTTTCCCAGTAGAGTCGCCAGAACGGTCACACCCCTTTTTACCCCCAAAAAGATATAAATGGATTGTTGTGGGTTAAAGAGTTTTTTCAATTAAAGTGACAAACTTGAATATGGATTATTTTATTTATAGAGTCGCCACATGGAATTGAATTTTTGGGTGTTCCAAGACACCTTTTATTTGAATCCCTAGTCAAAGAAAGGTTTGACTCTATTATTATTGGTCTGCGAATATAAAGTTCGGGTAAGGAATTCTGTTAACGGGGAAGAAGGTGTAAGGCATTCCCCGAGTCTCATGGTTCTAGCACGGTTATTTTTATTGACTAAAAATGGCTTGAATTAATTTTGGACAAACTATGTTTTAGTGGATTTCCATATTTTACCTATCCCCTTTTTTTTAAAAATATTAAAGAATGATTTGATAATATTAAATTGTTCTAACCGCACCACGCAAGCGAATGTGCGACCGAGACAAATTGTATTAATTTTGTCATAACCGTACTATGCAAGCGAATCTACAGTCATGACAAATGGTTATTAGCACGTTATAACTATTAGAAAAACTACAACATTTGAGGAAATTAATTTTGGTTTTTTAAAAAAAAAAAGTCAACTATCGCGCTACGCAAGCAAATCTGCGATTATAACAATGTATTAATTAAATTAAAAATTAATTAAAACTAGTAGATATGGTATGAGATTATTGAAATAAATAATTGAATATTAATATCATGCTACGCAAGCGAGCCGTGAATGAAAAAGTTAAAGTGCGCCTACTAGTTGCCTCACGTTTTAAATTAATTAAAAATAATTAAGCTATTAAGAAGAAAAATATAATTATGAAAAGAGGCATCCACTTTTATTGGATTTATTAGAAGAAACTTGGTTTTTAATCATTTGGACTAGCTTATGGTTATCTTAGAAAATGGGCAAGCTATTTATTTTTATTTTTTATAAAGAAGAAAGGAATGGGCCATCTAACTTAATTGGCATTGGGCCTGCAGAAATTGAGCTTCTTGGCCCACATAGGTATTAAAAGAACAGGCCAGCTAGCTTGCTTCAAAGCTTCAGACTTGAACTTAATTTATTGGGCCCCATTACTTTATTTATTACATGATACATCATGGCTCATTAGTTCCAAAAGCCTACAACTAATAAAATTACTACTAATAAATAAATACTACAATCCAGTTAGCCTAAAGTAACCCAACGACCGAATAACAGTGATAAAACTCTTAGCTTATTAGCAATATAAATACAACGTGTCAGGAGACGAAATGGGCGCATATCAAAACTTAACCACTATACCAAACTAAACCCCTGAATCTACTTGACTTTTAGCTTTATACAAAAAATTTCTTACTTCAAAATTAATCCTTTCACCACTTATCAAAAGAGCCACAAGGCACTAAAAATTTCATCTAAACTATTATCCAACTCAAAGTACATAACAAACAATGAAAATAGATAAACAAACAGAGACAACATAAATTAAAGAAAACATAATATGATAGAAGAACAAATAGGTGATGGAACATTCGCTAAGCTTAACAAAAACGAAGTAAACAAAAGAAATGCACCTTTTAACAACTAAATAACACACTAACAGAGTATTGTTTTGTAAACAAAAGTGAAAGTTCTAACTAAATACTACAGATTTACATGTTATAACATTGATGTAACAATTATTTTGGAACAAAATCAGATATTACATGTTCCACCAATCAAACTGGTTCAAATCTTTTTCATTGTCATCAAGAATCTGCAATAAAAAGGTTTAAGAGTTACCTGATTTGCTACAAAATGAAAATTCAGTAGTAAATGAATAGAAAATCAGCAACAAAGATAGCAGAAACAGCAACGAAACAGCAGCGAATCGGTATTAAAACAGCCCATAAATCTCACTAAAACTAGTGATTCTTCAAGATAAAGAACTAAAAATCAAACTCTAAGACTCTTATATGTTTCTGAAAGATTTTGCACTCTAAGACTCAACCAAAAACTCACGATTTTCAGCTTACTCTTTATGTGCTCAGCTGTTGATTTTTCCCAAGTTTTTGTGTGTTCAAGCAACTCTAAAGATGTATGTGTGATAGAGCATGTCTATCAAGTGCGGGAAGAGCAACCCCTTAAATAGGAAAATAAAGGTACTTTTTGGCAGATTTTGGTTCACCAAAAGTTTGTCCAAAAGACTAACTTTGTGTGCTAAAACACTGCCCAAGGGCTGTCCAAAAAGGTAAAAAGACAGTCTGAAAACCTACAAAAGCAAGGGGTAAAAGAGTCATTTCAGCCACCTTACTAGTAAAAGGTAGGCTACAAGCACCCTATTTCATGATTGATTTAACTAAACTTTAGCTTTTATCAACATCAATAACATCCTATTGTAACGACCCGACCAGTCATTTTGTACATTTGCACTTCGCTTGATATTTTACGGGCATGAGTAGCTCTGTATGATGTATTATAACTTATGTAAATCATCGGTTTTGGTTTTCAGGTTATTTGAAATTGATTTGGAAGAGTTGACCAGATTTGACTTTTGTGAATTTGACCCGAAAATGGAGTTTTGAAGGTTCCGTTAGGTCCGGATGGTAATTTTGAACTCGGTCATATACCCGTATTAACATTTGGATGTTCGTACAAGGATTTGGCACTAATTGGCGAAAGTTAAAAATTTGAAGGCTTGGAAAGTTCATAAGTTTGACCGGAAGTTGACTTTGTGGATATCGGATTTGGATTGTGGTTCCGGAAATTAAAATAGCTTCTTTATGTCATTTGGGACTTGTGTGAAAAATTTGAGTTTATTCCGAGTTGATTTGATATGTTTCGGCGCGGGTTTTGGAAGTTGAAAGTTCAAGTTCATTTAAGTTCGATTTGAGGCGTGATTCATCGTTTTGATGCTTTTATGTGTGATTTGAGGCCTCGAGTAGGTTTGTATTATGTTATGGGACTTGTTAGCATATTTTGATGGGGTCCCAAGTGGCCCGAGTGAGTTTTGGACGAGGTTCAGATCATTTTCGTTTCATGTTGCATTGCTGTAAGTATGCTGGTTCTGGTGCTTCCGCATCTATGGAAGAATGGACGCAGATGCGAGTCCGTAGATGCGGACATTTGGTTGCAGAAGCGCAAGTAGGCTTGGCTGGAGAGGATCGCAGAAGTGGAACTTGGGGCGCATTTGCAGCCTCGCAGAAGCGATGGTCTTGGGCATAGAAGCGAGATTGAGCGTAGAAGCGTGTTTGGCTCTGCACCTGCAGTTGCGTAGAAGCGGATGGAGATCCGCAGGTGCGAGGGGTCAGCTGGCTAGTGGAGTCCGCAAACGCGGAGCTTGTGTCGCAGAAGCAGCTCGTGCGTCCGCAAAAGCAGAAATGGCTAGGTAGAAGCCTTTAAATCGAGGGTTTGGTTGTTTTGTCCATATTTTGAAATGTGGGACTCGAATTGAGGCGATTTTGGAGGCCAATTTCATCACAAGGATTGGGGTAAGTGTTCTAAACTCAGTTTTGATTATATTTTGAGATTTTATCTCCATTTTTGGTAATTGAATTATGAGTTTTAAAGAGAAAATTTGGAGGATTTTGTCTAAAACTTTGTAAAGTGTTGAGTTTTGAACATCAATTTGGAGTTGGATTTGAGTGAAACCAATATGGTTGAACTCGTAATTGAATGGATTGTCAGATTTTGTGAGTTTCATCGGGTTCCGATGCGCGGGCCTGGGTTGGGCTTTTGGGTCGATTTCAGGTTTTGATTAAGATTCGATCATTAACATTTGGAATTGTTTCCTTGGGCTTTATTTGATGTATTTGAGTTGCTTTTGGGTAGTTTCAAGCCGTTCGGAGGTCGGTACGCGCGGGATGGCATTGCGGAGTATCGTTTGGCTTGCTCGGTATTGGATTTGGCTTGTTCGAGGTAAGTAACACTTCTAAACTTAGAGCTGAGGATGAACCCTGACTATACGTTTTATGTGATTTGTTTGGAGGTGGCTCACATACAAGGTGAAGGGCGTGTGGGCGTCTGGGCGTGCGCCGTAGAAATTGTGACTCAGTCGATTCCATATAGCTGTATAGTCAATTAACTTGTATTTTCCATGTATTTTTCATGTGTTAGAGAAACTGAGCTCTGACTCATGTTATAAATCATGCTTAGGCAAATACTGGTATTATTGGGACCCACTGAGGTCATTTTTGCTATCGAATTATATGTTTAAATTGTAATTTCATACACAGTCATATACATTCATTGCATATCATATCTCAGTCTCTGTTGTTATTTATTGATACATCACATCACCATTTTGAGCTAGTTTCATGACATTGTGAGCCCGAGAGACTGGAGAGATTGATGACTAAGTGAGGCAGAGAGCCTGATTGTAGGGTTATTGATACTATGGCATGTGAGTTGTCCGTGCGGATCCAGATATTGATACTATAGCACGTGAGTTTTCCGTGCAGCACAAGAGTTGTCCGTGCGGATCCAGATATTGATACCATAGCACGTGAGTTGTCTGTGCAGCATGTGAGTTATCCGTGCAGCACGTGGTTGTCCGTGCAGCACGTGATTTGTCCGTGCGGATCCAGATGTTGATACCATAGAACGTGAGTTGTCCGTGCGGATTATAGTGCTTGGGCTAAAGGAGCCCCTCCGGACTCTGCACACCCCCAGCGAGCGCAATTGCTAGCAGTTATTATGTTTGAGTACTCCAAGAGAGTGTGAGTACATGAGTTCATCATTGAGATGCATTGCATTTGACATGCGTACTTGAGATACAGGCATAGAGATGCACTTCCTCATGCTACCCGATTTTGTTGACACTCATAATTTCACCTGTACATTGACATGTAGACATAGAGATGTATTTTCCTCATGCTATCTTAAAAATGAAACATCTTGTTTATTGTTGAAAAGTTTTAGGAAAAATCTCAGTTTTGCAAACCTACTCATATTTTGGTGATTTCGGTAAAGGATTTGAGTTTTACTGTATCCTTGAAAATAAGCATTTATTTTTCGGAATTTTATACGAGCTGAGCATTTATTTATTGAGTTATTTCTTGCACCATCTTTACTATATTGTTACGAACTGTAGTTGGTTATTGGAGTTGGACTCTGACCCTTGTCCCACCTCGTCACTACTTTCAACTTAAGGTTAGGTTTGTTATTTATTTAGTACATGGGGTCGGTTGTACTCATACTATACTTCTGCACCTTGCGTGCAGATGATGGATGTTGATGTTGCTGTGATCGACGGGAGCTAGATTTGAAGACGTACCTGCGTTCTGGTTGTAGTTGCTTCTTGTTTATGGCAGTCTTAGGTTTATAAAACTCTATTTATGTACATTTCGGACAGATGATGTATTTATTTCAAACCAACTTTGTAAATTTTAATCTTAGAAGCTCATGATTTGTACTACCAGTCCTTGGGAAATTCTTGTATAAAGAAATTGTACTCTTATTTTTTCTCTTAATAAATATCATTTGAACTGGTTTGTAGTTAACTGGCTTACCTAGCGGATTGGGTTAGGTGCCATCATGACGGTTGAATTTTGGGTTATGACAAGTTGGTATCAGAGCTCTAGGTTCATAGGTTCTACAAGTCACGAGCAAGTGTCTAGTAGAGTCTTGCGGATCGGTATGATGACATCCATACTTATCTTCGAGAGGCTACAGGGCATTTAGGACATACTTCCCCATCTTTCTTTCCTTATCGTGCAGCATTGATTCAGCTTGAAGCGTAACTCATTGAATTCCTTCCACACATTCGTATGTGCATGTGAGCGCTCAGTATCAGCTGTGCATCGCCGGGTTTTGATTCCATGGATGAGAGGCGAGATGTGATTTCTTTGTGCTAATGATTGGATAGTCTAGAAGACTTGAGGACGGGTTTTGACTATAGCCTGAGCACGGGGATTTTGGTTGTGTGAGCACGTACTTTTAGATTCATATGTCCGGTAATGTCCCCGTGAATAGAATTTGTAGCTCGATGAGTGGTTGGATGGCTATATGATGTGTCTCATGTGTCTGTGGGGTGTATTCAGATGGGTTGAATGTGATGGGAAGAGTTTTCTTGAGATGTAAAAAGGACTATCGGATGTTTGATTTCGGCCTTGATGTGACGTATAAACTCGAGTTATGAGTGTATTGAAGGATCTTTCATGTTGCTTGATTGTGGAACGAATTTCTCATATCTTATTGATGAGTTCTGACTCAGAAAGATTGAGTGATTGCATAGTAGTTGTGGCGGTGAAAGGGTATAAAGAGATGTCAGTTTGAGGTTAAGTAGGTGGGTTATAACCTGCAAGGTAATCTACGGATGTGTGATTTTATGATATTGTGTGGAGAGTTTTTTTCTACCAGCAGGGTATATGTGTTGAGATTTGAATTTGAATTTGGTTGAGAAAGTTAACCTGATCGTCATACGGATGTATGCGAACTTAGTAAGATGATTTGAGGTATTATGGTTTGTGTTATGTGAGCTTATGAAAGATTTAGTTTAATCTCCCTGCGGTATTATGGCAGTAATAGAGTATGGGTAGGATGAGTTGTCAGATGTTCTATTCTACGGCATTGAGCTAAGTGGGGGAGTTTGCTATCGACGATTTGGTTGCATGGTTACGTGTTGTATTGGCTTTGGTCTGAGGCATACTTATGGATCGGTTATGACTTGTAGAGGTTGAGATCGAGGATGACTCGAGTAAAGGAATTTCTGGATACGGGATATGTTACACTTTATGGGTATATGGGAATCATGGAATGATTTGAGTAGTTATTTGTGACGGATGTAGTGCGCATGGTGTAGAAATTTGCTCGGTTATGCTAAGGCGTGGTCACTTCTTTGAGTGATGTTGTGCTAATGGGGCACAGGTCGTTCGGCCCGTTGGGTCGGTGTAGTTAGGATTTGAGCAGGGTGGTTGACTCTCGGGGAAGTTCTAATGGATTTAAGATTTTCATGTAACAGTTGAGAATTTTGCAGATTGTATATGGCTAAAATTCTAGATTTGCATTGGATGGTGTCGAGACTCGTGGTATTTCTATATCATTATGGATTTTTCATTTCGGTATCAGAAAGGTGGAGGAAACGGCTTTAGATTGACAAAAGGTCTCTTCAGAGTGGGTATCTAAGTTACAGTACGGTTGGGGTGATTAAGAGGAAATACAGCGACTTATGGGCCTTAAGCTGGTGTGGTTTTATTCTAGGATCTCATGGGGTAAGTTTTGGTTAAGGATCGTGGTATTCTGGTAATAAGAAGTGTCACCTTGAGGGTAATCCAGAAGGAACTCAGAAATTAGTACAGCTTGGTAGTAGGTTAGATGAGCAAGGTAGTAAATATGATTGGTTCTTCGGGTACTTATGATGTGGTGATCCTCTACAGGTGTTTTGTGGCAATGCTCTTGGGTTTTGGCGACCTGCATGACTTGGTTGAGTTAGAGGGATTCGGTTCTGATAACTAGGCTATGTGCAAATGGATTTCGAAGTGTTCTCAATGGTTTCTACCACGGTTCAAGGTGTATATTTCCTGCTAGCGTGAAGAGCGAGTTACATGTTGTGATTTTCTCCTGGATGAGATCAAATAGAAGGTTCCAGGCTAATTGAGTATATAGTTTTCTTGTGACTCAGAGTTGATAAGAGATTCTCGTACTTTTCATATTCATGATAGATGCGGTATGTTGGGTGAAAATAAGATTTGTGTGTGCAAGGACACGGTTTAGTTTTGAAAGAAAGGGCATGAATTCTTAGACAACATGGGCAATTTCAGATGACTAGATGAATGATACTACCACTTAGTATTGCCTGAGGAGAGCGTACATTTCAGAAGGTGCACTGAGTGTTTGTGTACGAATGCTTCATTAGTACTGCGGTACTCACCTGATTGGTCAGCTGCTGATATTCAGATTTTGTTATATGGCACGGAAGAATTTTAGAAGTATCCCTCGTAGGATGATCGTGTATGATAGATGTGTTAGACATTTAGGCGATGGAGTTGGGATCAACTATTGTGATTCGTGGATTCTATGTATTTGGAGACCGGGAATTCTCAAAATTAGATTGTTTCGTGGTTTTGCGCTAAGAGGATGTGGCTAAAGCTATCCAGATGACGGTATGTGTCATGGTTAGGTCATTGTGGACCTTCGGAGGGTTTTTTGTCTATTTGTGGATGACCAGAGTTGATTTGGGGCCCAATGGATAGACCCAATGAGGATGTGTATTCTATACCGGGTCGGATTGGTTGACTCCGTACTGCTATTATTGAAGGATGTGTCATTCGGCGGATTTGATCTTATTTGTGTTCTGATATAATCTATGTGCTACTCCTCTATGCTACGGGGGATTGTGATTTGTTGGTTATATGACACATGGTGCGGTTCTATTTGGGTCTTATGGCAGAGTCTGAGCGAGATGGGTATTAGGGTGTTGAATGATTGATTCCGCATTTGTTATGTTCTTTCCGGATTGTGGTATTGTGTTATTTGTCTCTCCATGATTATGGTCATGCACCTTGGGTACTTGATATCGAACTGCACGTGGTTATTGATTTTGAGCATGATGGCTAACGTAATTCATATGGACCAGTGTTTGGATAGGGTCACGCATTGCAGCGGGGTTATATTAAGATATGATCATTTGTGTTAGATTCGTGTGTCTTGGTTCTACTAGGTATGATGGGTTCATAGTATTTCAGTTGTGGTGGTACTTGTTGAACTTGCGGGATGGTTCTCTCGTTTGAGTCATTTTCCATGATTGAGTGTATTCGAATTGTTGCGTATTAGTGCATGGATTGCACGGTTTATGGCTCTGGGTAGTATTGGTGTGGCATGTCCGTAAGGTGGCTGGTATTAATATTAGGTCGTCGGATTTAGGATGGGTGCTATCGGATTTTATTGCAGCATGTACGAAGGATAATATCATAAGTCGACTTAGAAATTCGCTATAGTTCTTGTCGAAGGAGGGAGAGTTCCATGACTTATTGGTCTAATAAGTGGTTACGAGTTTCTGCGTGTCTCTTTCATCATCGACAGTGTACTAAGGTTTTGAACAAGGTTTTATTTGATACGAGGTTTATTACCGGTACCAGGTTTGCTTCGAGCAGCTATTGTCGTGGGAATTACTGCCATGAGTATTTGAGTTATGTGGCATATCATGTGATTGCATCTTGGGTTATGATTTTGGCTTGATACAGCTTGTTCAGACTTATACAGTGTGTAGGTGTGAGATTCGGGTCTTATAAGAAATTTCAGATGTTGGGAATTGGATTCTGTGATTTACGGGCTAAGGTTGAAGTAATGATCTTCATTATGTTGTGTTGTCGGGCTTATGAAATAAGGTGATGTGGAATCACCCCGGGTCTGTTCATGGTAAGGTTACACGGTGATCTTTCGGCTTAAGAACAACTCAGGGCACGTACGAAGACGAACGTATGTTTAAGTGGGGGAGGATGTAACAACTCGACCTGTCGTTTTGTGCATTTGCACTTTTCTCTACAGTTTACGTGCATAAGTAGCTCCATATTATGTATTATGACTTATGTGAATCGTCGGTTTTGATTTTTAGGTTATTCGGAATTGATTTGGAAGAGTTGACCAAGTTTGGCTTTTGTGAATTTGACCCTGGAACGGACTTTTGATGGTTCTGTTAGGTCCGGATGATGATTTTGGGCTAGGGCGTATGCCCGGATTTACTGTTGGATGTCCGTAGAAAGATTTGGCTCTAATTGGCGAAAGTTGAAAATTTGAAGGCTTGGAAAGTTCATAAGTTTGATCGAAAGTTGACTTTACGGATATCGGATTCGCATTGTGGTTCTGGGAATTAGAATAGCTTCGTTATGTCATTTGGGACTTGTGTGCAAAATTGGAGTTTATTCCGAGTTGATTTTATGTTTCGGCGTGAGTTTTGGAAGTTGAAAGTTTAAGTTCATTTAAGTTCGATTTGAGGCACGATTCGTCGTTTCGATGCTGCTATGTGTGATTTGAGTCCTCGAGTAGGTCCGTATAATGTTATGGGACTTGTTTCCATATTTGGACGGGGTCCCGAGTGGCTCGAGTGAGTTTCGAACGAGGTTCGGATCATTTTCGTTTCATGTTGCATTGTTGTAGAGATGCATTTCCTTATGCTACCCGGTTTTGGTGACATTCATGATTTCACTTGTACATTGACAAGACATAGAGATATATTTTCCAAGATAATTAGACAAAATACCAAAAAAAAATACAATTAAACCTTAAACTAAAATACTAATCGATCAAGAGAAATCAGATCCTAATAACTAAAAATTAAACTAAACAGATGTACTATCCAAACCAATTAATTAAAAGCAAGCAGCTTAACATATCACATACAAACTAACTGTTTCATTTAAAAAACTACCACTAAACAGAACACTTAACTAAACGGAATACTTAACTAAACAGAAAAGTGATGACACTTTACTAAACCGAACCTAATCATATTAATAAGCTAACTCAGTTTGCGATCATAGAAAGGATATTCATGGCTAAATCAAATGGATAATTAAGCGATTACACAAAATGAACACGATCTAACGAATCGACAACGATCAGAATGAGCAATGGATTAACATCGATAAGAAACACCAAAATCAAACCAAAACGTAATCACATAAGCAAAAATCGGAAAAGTAAAATAGGAAAAGGAAATTGATGTTTTACCATACGAAGGGATTCGATACCAAATCGAGCGACGAGACGGATGTGGGGGACCTCGAGTAGCAATTGTCCGATCGTAGAATACTTGTTTCATTTTGTTTGGCACTAAGCTCAATGAACTCAATGTCATACCAAAGGGAAATGAGTGTTCCTGGGTCGGAATTAGGCTAAAACGGAGGAGGAGTGGTGCGGCAGTAGGGGCGGTTCACGGGAAAATTGGCTGTCGGCGGTGGTGAGGATTTTGGGAGGGGTTTGAAGGAAATGGGGCTTGGATTCGTGGAGAGAAGGTTGAGAGGATGAAATGGTTTAATTTTGGGGTAGTTTGGACAACGACCGGCGACAGTAGTGGTGGCGGCGCGACTAGGGTTTGATTTTGTCAATTTTTGGTGGATATTTGGGAGATTAGGGTTGTGGATCTAGAAAGGGGGTGAGGAAGGAAAGGAGTGGTGAAATTTTGGGGTGGTTTGGACGACGGCTTCCGCTGGTGGGCGATTCCCGGCGGCGGAGCAGAGGGGCACACGGCGACGTCTTAGGGGAGAGGTGGGAGAGTGAAAGGAGAGGAAGAAGAGAGGAAATAAGGGGACAAAAAGAGGGGCAATTTTCAGGAATTTTAAGCTTTAAATACATAGGGCGGGGATTGATAGGGGCCATTGGATCATGAGAGCATGGACGAGTGAGATTTAATCTTAGTAAACTAACCAAAACTACATCGTTTTGAGGCGTTCAGTTGGGGCCTTGAGCTGGGCGGATCTGGTGCTTTGTGGGCCACCGATTTTGGTCCATTTTGGGCCAATTTTGGCCTTAAAATGATAAGACCAAATCCCCGTAACTCCATTATCAAACTATGAACTATAATCAAATTCTAAAACATACAAATACACACACAATAAATTAAAGTCATAATCTAAGAGAGAGAAAAAAAGAAAGAGCAAAAATTAGGCACTTACAGCTTCTAATCATAATTTAGAGAAAAATATTGGTGTATTATTTTTTTGGTGAGTCAAATAATTATTTTATTGAAAATAGTTATTCCAAAATAGTTTCAGTATTATAGTTTAATATATTGTAATGTAATTTTAAGAATGTTACTTATTTTAAATTAAAAAATGAGTATTTATACTCAACCAAATATCAAAAAATTTGTAAGAAAACCTTTCATAACATAAGTAGTTTTAGAATATGGACGTACGATAAAAACTGTTGCCATAGGACTTATAACTTTGCTATTATCTGCTTCTTGTTGTTGCAGACAACATTCAATATATATTTGATTAAGATGAAATCACACATAGATTTATCTACACGTACAATTTTGTGAGTCGCCATTCTACATTTTTAGTTGCTTGCATTCCTTAAATTACATTAATATAGATAATATACCTCTTACAAATTGGAGTAATATACTTTTACTATGTTTGAATAATTTCGGAAAGTAGAGGGCAAAGCAACACTAAAGTCCATCATTTTGATAAATGTATTAATTCCTTTAATGCTTTCCTCTTTATCTAAGTTCTATTTTAATTTATTTTCACATCTTATAAATGTTTCTTGGTTAAACTTATATTGTTTTTATCTAAGTCCAATTTAGTAGCTACACAGGGGAGAGAAAGGAGAACTTCTTGATAAAGAAAGGACCATGGTTACCCGAGTAAGACATCAAGCTCTAATATTTTATTGAAAAATAAGAAATTAAATCTTTTTCCTTAACTTTATCTTACTCGATTACCGTATCTTCATCAACTAGACAAAAAACTACTAATGGAACTCAATCTTTCATATCACTTATGAAATTTGAACTATAATACTTACTAATGTATATAATTAAATATTGTTTATAGATGTCTATGATAAAGTTGAAGATTTTATGCATGACATTTTCATTACAATAGAAAAAGCGAGACTTGGATATTCCAAAAAAGAGCAATCAACCTTGAGAAGAAAACTATTCCAAAGCACAATCGATGTTGTTACGGCTGAAAAATGTTGAGAAGATAAAGTTGATCAATGAATATTTTTTCCAACATTATCTGCTTGAGCAATCAAATTTCAAGAAGGATATACCAAACTTTAATTGATAGTCTGCTGGCTAGAAGAATGGAGATAGAGTTTATCGAAGAATATTCTTTTTGACTTTTTTTATAAAAGGTGTTAAGGTAATGCTAGTTTTTGGTATATTCAAATTATAATTTATTATTGAATATAATATTTTTAGAATATGTATGGATTTACAGAGTATATATAGTTTATAAAAATGATATAAAATACACCTGTAACACACACGTGCAAAGAGACTAGTCTCTTTAAAGTTATGAACACTGTACAATAAGATTTCCAATTATTTCTAGTAAAGTGTCTACAAAAATATCGGCAACATCTTCTCAAGACTACTTCACCCTAGAACTTGTCAAATTCAAATATAAGTAAATGTAATATAAAACAAAAGGTGATTAAATTCATTACCAACAAATTCCAAGTGCAGAATTAACTTGGGTCTAATTGCAATCTTATAGACTATAGTCCTTCATGCTAACCCGAAGGAAAAAGAGAAAAGTGAAGGCTTTGCACAGTGAAACTTGAAAAGAAATTACAGAAAGTAAAATCAACTTTGCATTGCATAAAAAAGCCTATGACGGGTAGATTCTTGGTACAACAGATTATGTCCCTCAGAATATGTTTTTGTTCCTGTTCTTTTCCTATTCAATCAAGTCAGCTCAACTTTACCTTAACCCTTCCTAATTCCCATCTAAAACCCTTCCCCCTGGCGCCTACCAAGAAAACCATTTTTGAAAAAAACAAGCATATCCAATTAACTTCTTTTCTGCTACATCAAGTAATAGCTCCATACTACTATTGTGCACCAAAGTCCCACAAACGGATAGTGGCATCACTGGAACAAGCTGCTAAATACCTTTCATCTGCAATTATAGCATTTATATCACCAATTCTCTCCCTAATACTGTACAGATATGCTCCATGTTGTATCTCCCACACCCTAATCACATTTCCTATCCACATCAATGCATACCCTCCATTCATGCACCCAACAATTCCCCTTTGGTTTGCTCCTCTAACATTAAACCGGCATATTTCCTCCAAATTGTCCGCCCTACGCACGCTGGCAACGCCCCTGTTGTCCACGGCCACCAGCATCTCGTTTCGGGCATCAAATGATGCCACGATGAGCCCTCTTCGGAATGGTTGTGCTCTTATTATTATACCTTGGTTTTGCAAGTCAATTACCATGATCTGCAGGCTGGTGCATGCCACGGCCGTCTCTCGGGTTGTCACCCTGATTCGGGCCACGAGCTCGGTCACCT
The DNA here is from genome assembly GCA_002018475.1 of Nicotiana obtusifolia. NCBI lineage: Eukaryota > Viridiplantae > Streptophyta > Magnoliopsida > Solanales > Solanaceae > Nicotiana > Nicotiana obtusifolia. Next base: position 33,613 of record MCJB01019910.1, on the reverse strand, counting down.
CGGTCAGTAGGTGCCAACCCATTAACGCTTCTGGATCTGTCAATTCACCACCAACAAAGAGTAGCTCTTCTGTTTCCTTATTCCATACGTGAAATGCCCGCCCTGGAACACCTGAAACAAATGCAAAACAAAGTACATATAGTTCTATGAATCTGCTGTAACTAAAATTTGTGCACTAGTGCCACCGAAGTAAATTGCCTACTTAAAGTATCTGTGTAGTTCCTTAATTACCCACACAATTTTTATAGTCAGTTGATCAGATTGTTAGTCTAACTATAAATTCTAATACAAAGGAGAAATAAAAACATTTCTTTACTTCATTTCTGACGGTAAAATATTAAGAGTAAATATACTATTACTACTTGCAATTTTGACCTCTAAAGTCTACAAGCCTTGGTCAAGAATTTGACCTTTCCTCAAAAGTCTACTAGAAGTGTTGGCATAATCTTTTCCCTGTATCAAAATGAGGACAGCACACAAATCAAGAAGTTACGATCCTTAAACCTTCTTATTTTAAAAAATACTCCACACTTATATTTTAAAAATCCAAAACATTTAGATCCTCCCTTTTAATTTGCTACTATCCACACTTAAAAAAATAGATAAGTTAATGAAAAGAAGAATTACCTGCATATAAGCCAACCCACCACTGGTCACAGCCAGTGAAATCAACCAAAGCACCATCATTAACTACGTCCCCTAAATGAGCACGTCTAGGTGGTGCAGCATCACCTATGACCGCCACATGAATATCACCATCAAGTGAAGCAAACACAAGTTGAACATCAGACAAAATAATCCCAGAAACAGCTCTAGAGAATCGGCCTAGGCGATCACGGTGATGAGGGTGGAAGGTGGACAAATGTAGCCTCGTAGGTAGATAAAATAATTGAACCGAGCCGTCGGAGAACCCCGCGGCTAGATGGTGGTCAGACAAGGCTAAACGTCGACAAAATAGGCTGTCGACGTTGTTGTTATTGTTGTCGTCGTTGTTGTTGTTTTCTGGCACGAAATGGAGGGTATTATATGTGTATCTATGGTGAAGGAAATTATTGGCTGTTTGGTGCCAATATATGTACTCCTCCCGCCATGTTTGGCGGAGAAGGTAGTGGCGGTTCCATATCCGGCGGGTCAGGTTTTGCCATAGTAGATCGGAGTGTGACACTGCTTGCCATGTTGAACAAACCTGAATGTAATGGCCATTACAAACTTTATTAGCACTTTCATATTCATACCATATGAAAAAGAGAAAATAAGAAAAAAAGCAAAACAAAACAAAATTTTGAAATCTTGATAGTGAGTACTGAATTTTAAAGGCTCCATATGATTATGCAGTATATAATTCTTTCTGTCATTAAACAGTACAAAGTTAAAATATTAGGCACATGCCATCATAAAGCCAAGACATGCCTAATACGAAGAAACCAAATTAATGGATCTCTGATTAGTGACCTCATGCGTATTCTGCTGTCCTAAGAGGATTAGTAGGGGTAGTAGTAGGCAGAGTAGAGGTAAACATGGTAGTCAGTCTTAGGGTACTACAGGATCTCATCATATGTCTCTCTACTACTGAAGAAGAAATTTACTGACAATTTTCCTCCTTTTAATGACACCATCCAGGCTTACAAACACAAGGTACTGTTAAAACACAGTTGTATGACCCAATTTAATTATCTATCTCTCTCCTTCAAATTCTTGAACAATAGAAAAGGAGAAAAAGAAGCAGTTTCAACTATTACCTCTGCCCTTCCATTTGATATGACATTATCTAGTTGAACAAAAACATAAACCTGTATATTTTAACATGTCAAAATATTTTATGGTTAAAAAATCCTTACACACATAAAGCTACAACATTTTTTGTATTTTAAATAATTCACTGGTTGTCTATCTTCAACATTTAAATAATTGAGCTTTTATTAACTTGGAACGTGTGATTCCCCAGCCCAAAGTCTTTTTGGAGCAATAAACAAGGAAGAATGCAGAAGGGACAAAAGACACTCTTGAGGGGTCAAAACTGACAGAAGAAAAAGAGATTGACTTGTAAAAGAAAATCCACACACATATATATATAAAAATTAAACAGGAAAGTGACTAGTTTCTTGTGCACTTTTGTGGACCACAACATACACGAATACCATAAGCACGAGCATATCAACCTCATCAAAAATCTTTTACTACATATAAACATCGGATTGATGTAACTGTAGCTACGAGACCCCCTTATCCTTTCTTTCTTTCATTTCCAAGAAAGGTAGCCTTATGGCCTTTCTCGTTAGAAGCGTCGAATCTTTATACTCCTTTTGCATTTGCAACAACTTATTTTTGTTTCTTTGACCATGCGTTCTTACTTCTCAAAAATATGGTCTTCTATACATCTTAAATTAAATCAACAAGAAGTTAAAGGCTACGCCTTCACTAATTTTAATTTTAATCTTTTAACCTATATTGTGTAGTTAGTGGTACCTATTAATGAGAACCTTTAAGTTAGTCTACATCTAAAAAATTACAAAAGTGACACAATAAATAGAGAAATGGAGCGACTTCCAATATTTGAATTTAACAGTTTAATTTTAGGATGCAAAAAATAGGGAATAATTCGGGATGACAAAAGAGTCCATATAACAAAAAGATTTGGAGCATATGAACTTAAACCTGGCATAGTACTACATATCCAAAAACAGTGTGATTTATTTACTGTCCTTTAGTTACAATCCTGGTCCCACTTTTAATTTACCTGAGAGAGAATGTGGGAACAAGAATACATAAAATAAAAAACCGAAAGGTTTATGAGGAAAGATCAATGTTTTTGTCCCGATGAAAATGAGCAATAATTTCGGAATTTTTCTTCTTCCTGTCTCCACATTTGGTTACCAGGATCATACTATACAGGAATGTTGGAAAATTAAAGAACAAAAGTAAAACTCTTAAGAGAGGGGGAGAGAGTACCCACAAGCAAAACCAAATAGTGAAAATGGTATGAGTAGTTGCCACATCTCTAACTAAATTTACACATTCTGTTGGCAGTGTTGAAAAGGATCGTGCAATGAAAGGGAAAGGAAGTTGAAGAAGCCAAAAGGACCCTCTTCCCTTATTACTATATATATATGCTAAAAAGAGGGCCATCTAAATATGGATAATCTAAAGGTGAAAATGATGGCTGCCTTACTGTATATTCCCGTCAACAAGCACAAAATTAGAAATGAAAATTGAAGAATGGAAAAACAAAATTCAACATATATAAAGTTTATAAAAATAAGTCTGATCCACAAGTACAACCTTCCTCTGACTTAATAGTTTTGATGCTCAAATTCTTCATCCTGCAGGTCATGATACAGCTATTGCCTAGCTATTTGGACATATTTACATCATCCAGTACTTCCAATATTTCCTTTATGCATCGATATATGATTTCTTTTTACTTTTTCAGAAAATCTTTAATGCAAATCTGCATCTTGCTATGTAACTACAGCCTATAATTCTCAGGTTCATTGGTCAAGGTATGCACCAAAATCATCTTTGAACATGTCATTATGGAAAAATGATTACGCCAAATGTGACCAAGATTTTCATCACATACTAACAAGAACCGTAAACAATACCCTATCATCTGATATTTGTTGTCAATTTCAAGCAAATTGGGTTATTCCACTGTATGAAATATAAGTAGTCACCTGAAAAATAACGGATAGTGCTTGAGCAGCAGCCAAACGGCCAATGGAACGAGAAGCATCAGTGGCAACAAGCAAAGCCAAATCCTCCACGAAAGGCTCTGGCCAAACATCATTTCCAGCACGTCTACGGCTCCTAGAGGAAGATGGCTCTCCTCCTCCTCCAACTCCTCCTAAAGATGATGGTGGTGATGACGACGACGACATATATAATTAAAGAACGAAAAATTTTGGCTTCGTAACGGAAGACAAGTACAGAAGTGAAATGCTAGCTAGAGACAAAGGGTATTACAAGTAAGCCAAAAAACCAAGAAGGGCTAAGAATGCGAGTCTTGAGAAATTAAAGATCCTTCTAACTACTATTTATATAAAGAGAAGGGAGATAAAAAATACAGAGAGATATAGGGTTTTCTTGAATGAATGAGTATAGTGTGTGTGTGTGTGTGTGTTTTGTATATACAGAAGAGACATAATTTTTTTGGACGTTTCTTGATTTGTCAATACTTGGCCTAGAGCTCTCCCGTCCTGCTAAGACGGCGGAGGAAACCACTCTTCGGACCTCTGAGAAAATTATAACGGAAGGAAGAAGATGAGAAGAAACTGATGGTTTCTTCCATGTTTCATAACTTGAAGTCTTTTTCAGGTGGTAAGTCGATACGTCCACTCGCTTTCTTCCTAGAAAAAAACCTTTTTTACTCCTTTGATCAATCGATTCTCTGTACTTTCTTTTTTCCCTTTCACTTAAGTGATTTTTTGTACTTTTATGTTACTAGACTAGAAAGTACTAATGATTTTTTTTCTTGTGTTATTATGGACTAATGGAAAATCCAATTTCTTTCTCCTTTCGGCTCTTTTTTTCCCTCTAGTTTATTGTTTGCTTATGGTACGTGTAACCATTAATTCATAATTAGAAACTCCAAGTTTGGCTTCCGATTACAAGAAATTTAAAGCATGCTACTTTCTACTGCCATAAGTAATTAAATACTTTTCTTTTTATAAAAAGAAATAAAGTGTACATCACTCTTTGAGTGAATTGAATATTAAATTCTAAAGTAGATTATAAAAAACCTCGAGAATTGTTTGAAAATGCTACGTCTATATCAATATCTTCTTGATTTCAATATTCTAACATATTCGTAGAAAATTGATTTAAAGAAAAAAGGAAGCCCACTTCTACTTCGACCCACAAATATTATAGCAATTTCGTTTTGCTATTAACCATCACCTATAAATAATCAAAGTGTAACCAGTTAACAAGATATAAGGAAGTCACAATAAAAGAATTAAGTGGTGGTTAAAGTAAAACTGTCTTTGCATTATAAATGATCAAAGTTCTACATATAATACCTTCCTGGCTTCCTTTATCTTACTTGGGCCTCTCCCAACCTCAAAAAATAATCTTATAAAGCACGGTCTGGAACCGAATTTCATTTTTATGTTGAACATCTAAAGTAGTTTGATTAAAGACTACAATGAAAATCATTATTAAGTGTGCACATAATTTGAATTGAATAGAACAGAATAGAAAGAGTCAGAAGCAACTTATTGTGCTTAATTTTACGTTGATTATTGAAAGTGACCCTTCAAATCTCCTACAATTCTCGGTGTATGCAAAAGCAGTATCGAAATGTAACGAATTAACCGGTCGTTCTGAGAATTTGCCTCGTTCGGTGGCTTAAGGCCTCGAGTAGATTCGTACTATATGTTATGACTTGCATGTGTGGTCGAGTACGGTTTTCGGATGATTCGAGATTGATTTAGAAGAATAATTCTTGTTTTAGAAGCTTAACTGAAAAGAGTTGACCGAAATTTGACTTTTGCGAAGATGACTCCGAAATGGTATTTTGATGATTCCAATAGATTCATATGATGATTTTGGGCTTAGGCCTATGACCGTTTTTGGATTTGGAGTTCCGTAGGGTTGATTTGATGCATTTTGGCGAAAATTGGAAAGTTGAAGGTTTGGAAGGTTTAGAGGTTAGACCGGGAGTTGACTTTGTGGATATCAAGCTCGGATTGCCATTCTAGGAGTTGGTATAGCTCCATTGTGTCATTTTGGGACTTGCATGCAAAATTTGATTGTTATTGCGAGTTGATTTGATATGATTCGGCACCAGTTGTAAAGTTGAAAGTTCATAAGTTCATTAAGTTCAATTTAAGGTGCGATTCGCAGTTTTGATGTTGTTTGATGTGATTTGAGGCCTTAAGCAGGTCCACATTATGTTACGGAACTTGTCGATATGTTCAGACGGGGTCCCGAGGGCCTCGGGTATGTTTTAGATGGGCTACGGGTCATTTCTCCATGTTTTTGATTGTTAAGTTGCTGATGTCTGATGTTCTTATTCGCGATTGCCAAGGTCCGATAGCGATCACGTAGGCTATTTGGTGGGGTAACCTTTTTCCTTCTTCGTGTTCCCAGTAAAGGGTTCGCGATCGCGTATTGCTGAGTTTTGCTTCATCGCATACGCAGTGGGTATTTCGCGATCGCGTAGTGGGTGACCATGTTGGAAGGTCGGTACCTTGTTCTTTGCGTTCACGTAGAGATGTTCACGATCGCGTGTGCTGAGGAGGTGATGAACCGCATTCGCGTCCTTTATTTCTCGTTGGTGAAGTGCTTTTGTGGGGCCAGTGTCATTTCTTCTTCGCGATCGCAAGCCTATTTTCGCGGTCGCGATGTACAAACACCTGGGTAGAATATAAGAACTTTATTTACAAAGCTCGGATTTGAGTGATTTTGAAGGAGATTTTCACGTATTGGTTTGGGTAAGTATTCTTTATCCAAATTTGATTATATTTTGTGATTTCATCTTTGTTTTTAACATTTAATTAGTGATTTAAATGGGAACAATTGAGAATTTTTGTATAAACTTTCAAAAACGTAAAATGAGGATTTGAAGGCCGATTTGATGTCGGAATTGGATAATTTTGATATGGTTGGACTCGTATCGGAATGTGTATTCGAATTTTATGAATTTTATCGGGTTCCGAGGTGCGGACCGAGGGTTGACTTTTCAGTTTTCATTAAAGGCTGAAGCTTTATTTTCTGAAATCATTTTCTATGGTTTTTGTTTATGATATTAAGATATTTTGGCTAGATTTGAGCCGCTCGGATGTTGTTTCACATGAGAAGGTCATTTTAGAATATTAGTTTAGCTTCTTTGAGGTAAGTACCTTGTCTAACTTTGTGTGGAGGAACTACCCCTTAGGATTTGAGTCATTTGTGCTATTTTTGTGTCATGTGGAAGCAGTGTACACAAGGTGACGAGTGTGTACACGAGCTTATGTGTGGTATTTGACCAGTGTAGACTTCTAGACCTCTTCCATGCATTTAATTGTATTTGTCACAACATGTTATACCTTTTGTTATTGAATTTGCTCTTGCGTGCCTTACTTGAAGTTGTTAGTACATATTCCATCTTTTATTGTCAAGTTTACTCCTTATCTGCTTAAATTGTTAATAGCAATTACTGTTGAATTCATGCCTTATCTGTTACGTGCCATAATTTTTAATTGATTCTTTGTAATTGTACCTTTATTCATGAACCGTGACTACTTGCTATTTGACTTTGTGAGTTATCGTGTAACTTCTCCATCCGTCGTGACTTCTTTGTGTAGCTTTGTTATTGCGTTGATTTTGTAATATGCTGTAGTTGGTTATAGTTTGTTTGCTTAATTCATATTGCTTGGGGAGCGGGTTGCATGCCGCAACGGTATTGATAATGATGATATGGTGGAATAAGAGAGGATTATGATACTGATTAATGATGATACCGTGGAATCAGATTGCGCGTCCCAACGGTTTGTGTACGTAATAATTGATATTGATAAATGATGGTATGGTGGAATAAGGGAGGATTATGATATTGATTAATGATGATAAGGTGGGATCGGGTTGCGCGCCGCAACGGATTGTATACGTGATACTTGATATTGATTATTGATATGATATTGATAAATGATGATACGGTGGGATCGGGTTGCACGCCGCAACAGATTGTGTGTTTTGTACTTGTTGTTGTTGTGTCTTGTGTGAGTCATGCATCCTACGTGAACTGTTGTGTTACTTCAATGTGTCAATATGTGCTTCTATGGTTACATAGTGAATTGATTTTCAAGACGAATTTACTGCGCGGAGTCATCATCTCATACCTTGTTGAATTATTAGTAACATAATGATTTTAAATCAAAGAATTTTGAACATTCTTACCTTATGTGACTCTTAAGTTAAAACTCGTCGTTTCATTCTATACGTTATTATTCTTAATAGTTATCATATTTCATTTTAATTGATTTCTCAAATTAAACTTCTTATCCTATCTGATAGTTTTACTTTACTTAAAAATCATTATTATGTTTTAATTTAACAAATTTTATATTTAATTTGATAACTTATCCGTTGCTTTATTTTGTTTAAAAATATTATTTTCTTTACCCAAACGATTTCTAAAATAAACTCATTTTCTCATCTGATTCCCTACTTTATTTAAGGTTGTTATTATGTGTTATTGTATATAAATAAATCTCTCAAACATTTTATTTAGCATTTGATACGGATACAATGTACATGGTAGCACGTAGACTTTGCCGTGCGAAAATATAGGCACGAGGTGCCATACGTGTAAGATTTGAAAGTTGTGACTTATGATTTGAGATTACGAGGAGTGGTACCTCGGGTAATTCTTGTTGTAACTCGTGCATTAGGAATGGTTTGATTAATTGAATTGTCATAAATTTTCCTTACTTCGCTTATTCATAATTCATATATATTCTAATTATGTTGTTGCTTTATTACTTGGTCATTTTCTGTTGCCATTTGTGCTTCTATTATTTTCACTGTTGGTCGTAAATTTGTGATCCTTTTGCTGATTGGCCTTACATTGATGTTCTCTCCATTGTTAGCTTTATGTTATATTCTGTACAGGTTTACATGTCTGGTAGGTGTCTTGAACCGGCCTCGTTACTATTCTACCGAGTTCAGGCTTGATACTTACTGAGTACTGCTATGGTGTACTCATGCTACGCTTCTGCACATTTTTGTGCAGATCCAGGTACTTCTGATCCAGTTGATTATGAGAGTTATGTCTATGCGGCTGGAGATTTCAAGGATACCTGCTCAACGTTCGCAGGCAGTGAAATCACCTTCTGTTGTGCTTCATTTCCACTGTCTACCGTTATTCCAGGACAGCGATCTACTTGTTATTTCTAGTTACTCTTAGAAATGCTTATGACCTGTATTATCGGTTTTGGGATTATATGATTTATGTTGGCTCAACTACGTTGTATCAATTATTATTTAATGTATTGTAGTTAAACAGTTAAATTTCTGTAATAATCAGCATGTGTTAGGATTATCAGTCTTAGAGATTAAGTATGATCACGACATTCTAAAGTGAAAAATTAGAGCCGTGACACGAAATTATTTAATTTTGTCTAATAAAAATTCCTACTATTTTTTTTTTTTGTTGCTAATAAATTCCTACTATTTGGTATGGTAATGGATACGAGAACCCCAGGTCTTGAAAAAGTCTTGAGCTAATGTCGAGCTTGAGAAGAAAGACAAAAAGAAAAAGAAAATAATATACTTAGGGGTCGTTTGGTAGGCTGTACTGCATAAAATAATCTCTGTATAAAAATTTAATCCGTCCAATACAATGTTTGGTAGTTCATTCAATTTATGCAAACCTAATACATGAGTTACTTATACCTCATAGGAGGGCTTAGCTAATACCAAGGAAACCAAGGGATTACTAATCCTTGCATTAACTATACCTGGATAAGACCCTAAAATTACTAAACCGCCCCTCAAACCCTTTTCCTAAATTTCTTTATATACAAAAAGAAGAATATTCAAGGGTATAATTGTAAAGAAGATTTTGTACAGTTTTAAACCAAACACAAGCTTAGATTATACATTGCATAGCTAATTTTTAATATAATGAACCAAACACTTGATAAAAAATAATCTCAGCACTACAATCCCTGCATTACTAATACCTGCATTACTAATCCCTGCATTACTAATCCCTGTATTACTTGTATTCATACCAAACGACACATTAGTTAATGATTCTTCTTCACTCCTCCCTTTGGCAATTCTTGCGCTGTTGTGGGACAAAAGTGCTACTTTATATAATTTTTTCTTTTTTTTTCATTCGGTGTCCGGTATTTATATTGGGACCTGATTAAATTTGAATTCGCGTCGGGAAGTCCCACATTTGGGGTAAAGTACTCTCTAACAAAGGTGACTCCATACCCAGAGGATCGAACCCGAAACCTCTGGTTATATTATTTAGTTGAGCCTCAATTTGGTTACCAGACACCGAGTGTGAAACAAAAAAAAAACTTTATATATTTTTTCGGTGTTTCTTTTCACCAGTTCAAAACCTAAAATATAATTCAGCTTTTCAACTTTGCTGCTTTAATTTAGCCTAAAACTAATTTCAAGTTGAAAAAGTACTAAAAATCTTAATAGTCGTTCTATATAATTTTATTTAATATGTTGGCATTTGACCACATATGAAATCTATGATGTTTATTTGACAAATAGTAGAATAATAGTTTGGAAAAACATAAAAATGATAGTTGAAAAGTTATTTCAATTAAGAATAAAAAGCTGAAGAGTATATCGTAAAATGATGTCACACATTTGAAACGTATAAACAAATGAAGAGCACAAAAATGGGCATGAATTGTTTTGGACTCAAATTTTCAGTGTCGCACGATCTCAAACGTTGTCATCAGACAATTAGTGTGGAGAAGGATAATCTTCTTCTCTTTTATTGATTTCAAGTTTACTCAAAGAAAGTGTTCTACAGTAGTCGCTAATGGTAGGGAATAGAACTTAGGTTAACATTGGTTAATTTTAATACTAAAAAGTTGATGAAGAGTGTTCAGGAAAGCAAGCGAGTAAAGGCCGAAAGCAATAAAAAATGCATGAAAATAACTGGATTGAATTGTATTGTTGATAAGAGTATGGCCAACGATTCTTGCTCACCAATTTGCCTCGATAACTACAGTAAAATTTTCAATTGCATCCATTTTTAGCCATGGGCTAAATCATTCCTACATTCTATTACGCCCAATTTTGCTAAAACTCAATATCAGTATTTTAAAAAGCTTAGGAGTAACACCAGAACTATGGGTATACAAAAAAAATCAATAAATCATACTAAATCGGTAATTTGAGTCAAACCTGAAAAAATTTCATTGTAGTTTGGTATTTGAAAAAAAAAAATCTGACCATAATAGGTTTGGTTTGCTTTTAATTAAAAAAAGTCAAATCGAAACCAAGCCAACCCGATAGTACATTTATATAATTTTTAAAAAATATTTTATACTTATAAAAATATTTATTGTAATATAATTTGTAAATACTTCTTAAACTTTTTTCACTGTTTTATATTCTACTATATTATTTTAAGTTAGGATTTAACATTTTTGAATGACAAATAAATTTTATAGCCCATAAATGTAGCAGCTCAAACAAAATTCAAATCAATACTAATGATAACAAAAAAATTCAATTCAATACTAAAAATGTCAATTGTGTTGGATATCTAGTTTTTTAGTTTTACGTTGATCTATAATGAAAATGCATAACTTAGTTTATCTTTTTTTTTTTTTAGTGCTTAGTTATGTAATTAATAGTACTATTAGCTATATTTATTTTAGCATGACCTATATAGTATTTTTAGATTATGTTAATTTTTATTTTGGCTTATTAATTGGCAATATTTGCTTTATGTAACTTTTTTATCTTTGTTATTAAATATTTTAGTGTAATGCTATGACTTATCTCATATTATTGTGTTATTTTCTTAAAAAATACATTATATAGTTATATCTTATTAGGACTAAAGAAATATTGGAGCATAAATTACATGAAGAATTTATAGGAAAAAAAACCTGAAAAAAAAACTGACTTTATTTATTTGATTTGATTTATATATTTAAAAATCCAACACCAGTAATTTAATTTTGATAATATAAAAAATTCGAACTAGTCGGAGTAGATGTACACCCCTACCCACAACGTTTTAGTTGATATAAAGCGAGGTGTAATATTCTTTACATGGAAATTAATAAGAAGAGACTGCCGGCTCGGAGCTCCAGCTTCAAGCTTCTGTATGACAAATTGACAATGACTGTTACAAAAGGTGACATAGAAGATGTTTATTTAAAACAAAAAAAAGAAAAAATAGAAGCCTTACTTTTTGACTAAGGAAAAAATTTTATGGACCACATCTACATTTATGCTCCTACGAGTACGTCCTAATTCCTACTATTCTCTTTCTGTAAGAAAAGAGCTGGATCGAGTAGTTCTCTGCTACACTAATGGTGGCAGTGCCATGCACCATGCTAACGTCTTTTCACTACAACTTTTGCTTTAAATTTAATTTAATTAATAATAATCTCTTCAGTCTTTTGTTTAGAATATCACAAGATGAAATTAAAGCAATTTCGTCTACTCTGGCTCTGTCACTCTTTGAATCTATCTTGTCTCTCCTTTCCTGATGCACCCTGGGTAAGTCCAGCTTAATCCTGACTCACTGACTCAATATTGTGTATATTTAATTTGGGGTTTCATTTTTAGCCTCAGAGTACAAACCATTGGGTACTCAACTGAACTGGCTCTAATATCTATAGTCTTCCTGCAAATTTAAAGAGAGGATTAAAAGAGATTACTGAGGAGCCAGTGAGACCTAGCTACTAAGCTACTCTCTCCAGGCTACACATATGAAACATGCATGGCAAGATTCATAATCATGGCCCGCATAAGCTGCCTACGGGATAAGTACGTGATTTTAGATGGAAATGACACTTTGCGTTATTGGATTATCAAATCTCTCCTAAGATTCACATTTTAAAGGATTCTAGATAAGCATTACTTTTTTAAAGATATTACTAGTATGTTTTTTCAGAGTGGAGGTTCAATCCAACCCATTAATTTTGGTTCAAATTTTATATTTATTTTAAAAAAATTATATCAACATCATCCGTATCACTCCGTACATTTAACAATAGTGAGATGTCATTTTTGTGCGTCACATAACAACAATAGTAAAATACTATCCTTATATCATCCGCATAACAACAACGATGAAATGTCACCCTTATACTCCGCATAACAACAACCATACCGCACAACAATTCACATGTGCTATATCATCAAAATAACACAACATATCAACTCGTATCACAAGTGTCTGTAAGCCACAACCCTTCCAAAGATTTAACGATATAGATATTTTCACAACAAATAGTTCACGGCTCAACACAACACATATAAAATCCTAATAACTACAAAAGAAATGGAAAAATAACTCAACAAGGAACAACACCCCCTTTAAATACAACTTCAATTAGAATAGATTATTGACTCTCGATAACTTCACTTCCAATTAATTAATTTTAAGGATAACCTCGATAGTGAAAATACTTTCATGAAATGGCAAACTTCGGACTCTAGTGTATAATTAAGCTAACAATAAAGGAGATGGCACGAACTAGTGCTACGTCTAAATGCATGAGAACAACCCGGCAGCAAAAGGATATCATGTGACGACAATTTCAACTAAGATTAGCTCTACAATAAAAGAAATCACACAATGATAAAAGTGATAACGACTCCAAATAAAGCAAATAAGAGCAAACTAGACAAGTAAAGAATGTGACATGTAACGACTATTTCAGATAACGCATGTGATAGTAGACATGACGAATAAAAGACATAACATATGCTAAAAATTTCAAATAAGTACATAAAAGATGCCTAATAGTCTAGACCAATCAAATTCCACAGAAAAGCCCGAGTACGACTCGTCACCTCGCGTACACGACTTTCACATGACACAAATAGCACAAACGACTCAAATCCTAAGGGGTAGTTCCCCCATACAAAGTTAGGTAAGATACTTACCTCAAAGAAGCTAGACTGATATTCTAAAATGACCTTCTCGAGTGAAACAATCTCCAGAGAGCTCAAATCTAGTCAAAATAACTTAATATCATAAATAAAAACCATAGAAAACAATCCTGGATAGTAAAGCTTCGATCTTTAATAAAAACTAAAAAGTCAATCCTGGGTCGGCATCTCGGAACCCGATAAAATTGATAAAATTCGAACACCCATTCTGATACAAGTCCAACCATACCAAAATTATCCAATTCAGACATCAAATCGTCCCTCAAATCATCATTTTACATTTTTTAAAGTTTTCACAAAAATTTTCATTTTTCTCCCATTCAAATTACTAGTTTAATGTTAAAAACAAGGATGAAATCACAAAATTTAATCAAATTCGGGTAAAGAACCCTTACCCCAAACCAACACGTGAAGAACCCCTCAAAAATTTCTCAAATCCGAGGTCTCTAGCTCAAAAGATGATAAATGAAACAAAACCCTCGATTTGGGAATTACTATCTGCTGCCCAGGCATTTGCGCATCGCAATCGAAAATAATAATGCGATCGTGAAGAAGGAAAAACAACTGCTAAAAAATGCACGAAGCAATCGCAAAAATAGGCATGCGACTGCGAAGAAGGAATAACACTGCCCCCACAAAAAGCACTACGCGAATGCGGAACAAGGGATGCGAACGCGGTCCATCACTGCCTCCGCTTACGCAATCACAAACATATCTATGCGAACACGAAGAACAAAGTATCGGCCTATCCCGCATGATCGCCCGCTAAACAACGACTGCGAACACGATGAAGCATAACTCACATATACGCGATCGCGAACTATTCACGACGAACGCGAATAAGGAGAAAGAGGTCACTCACCAAACAGCCTACGTGATCGCAACTGGATTTTCGCGATCGCGAATAAGGACATCAGGCACCAGTAAATCAGCGATCCAAAAAATAGAGAAATGGCCCGTAGTCCATCTGAAACACACCCAAGGCCTCGTCGAAACATACCAACAAGTTTCATAACATAACACGGACCTGCTTGAGGGCTCAAATCACGTCAAAACTACGAATCGCATCTCAAATCGAACTTAATGAACTTATGAACTTTCAACTTCTACAACTCGCGCCAAATCATATCAAATCAACCCGGAATGACGTCAAATTTTGCATGCAAGTTCCAAATAACACAACAGAGCTATGCTAACTCCCAAAATCGAAATTCGAACCCGATATCAATAAAGTCAACTCCTCGGTCAAACCTCTTAACCTTTCAATCCTTCAACTTTTCAATTTTCGCCAAGATGCATCAAATTAATCTACGGACCTAAAAATCCAAATCCGGACACACGCCTAAGTCCAAAATCACCGTACGAAGCTATTGGAATCATCAAAATATCATTCCGAAGTCGTCTACACAAAGGTCCAACTCCGGTCAACTTTTTTCACTTAAGCTGCTAAAACAAGAATCATCCGTCCAAATCAATCTCGAATCATATGAAATCAGAACTCGATCAAACATGCAAGTCATAATACATAATACGAAGCTGCCCGAGACCTTAAGCCACCGAACATGACGCTAATTCTCAAAACGACCGGTCGGGTCATTACAATATGTTCAAAAGGTGTATCAAACAAGGTATTATTAATATATGAAGCTAATGCTTGCATTATTTTATCTAATGCATCCTACCAAACGACCCCTTAATGCATGCATTCGCATGGTTAAAGGCAAAATTATCCTTAAAGTCCCTTAAAGCTAAAGAATATAGAGGACAGTTTTTAAAGCAACTACTTTTCTTAAAAATTATGCAACAAACCAAACAATGGATAAGAAATAATCTTTGCGTAACTAATGCTTGCATTGTTAACCCATGCATTACTAATATTTGCATTACTAATATACCTTATTCAACACTATTCTTATACACCCTACCAAACAACCCCTTATTAAATGAGACGCATGAGTAGCTGATCACAACGGGACGAAATTCATATGTTCGGCTAATGTGAGTTTACATTGGGTAGGCCTACTAAAGGAATAAAGTTCTCCCTACTAAGATGTTCTTCATGCTCAGGGATCGAATTAGAAATTATTAGTTAAGGTGGAAGCAAGTCGGGTTAAAATTTGAAACTTATAAATTTTGAACTTGCCACGAAACTGATAGATCGTTTTTTTACTAAAATTTGGACTCTTTATAACTTGTGGGAGTAATTTTAAATATTGTGTCTACATTAACTACTTTTCATTTCAAAAAGGTATCCCTATTTGATCTCGAATTCAAAATGACCATCCAAAAGCGATGAACATATCTCTCCTTCCCCCTCTTTTAATTCTCATAACTACTTTCATAATTAAAAAGTCATATACTTTTCAGTCTCCTCGTCGCCCCACATAGAATGATGGGTTTCTGCCTTTCTGGGACTTAACTATCCAGGCAAAGCACCCTTGTAAAGTGTTAACATTTAACTACAACTTCACCTCAGCTACCTTTAGTAAATCTCTAACTCCACGTATACCCAAAATAGAAAGAAATAATATGATATTGGCTTCACTACCTTAAAGTTGCTAAAAGGTAAACTTATGACCACCTTCAGATTTTACTAGTCACTAATCACACTAATTACTATCGAACAGTTTTCTGCCCACCTGATTTGCCTGGAAAGAATGGATAAAACCTAAGCTCACTACCTTAAAGTTGTTTAAGTACTGTCACCTTCAGATTTTACTAGTCACTAATCACTAATAATGCATTTCTCTAGCCACTTGATTTGCCTTAGATGAATGAGCACTCTAGGTCTTACTACCTTAAAATTACTAATAGATATGTTATCATCACTTTCAGATTTCACTAGTCATTAGTCACACTAATTACGTACTGCCAAATGTGAATGCAAAATTAGAGGTCGGTTCACGATTTAAAGTTTATGATTTTTATCTTTAATGTTCTTAATATTTAACTCATTATATTTTCTAAAATTATGAGTTCATATTTATAATTTATTACAATTTCAGAGAATTTTACCCAGGAATTTATACTCTGAGTCAAAAGTATCAAGTTGCATGACTCCGGTATCAATACATTGCATCCGCCTCTATCTAAAATAACTTAATGCTCAGGAGTGTGTTTAACAAAATGTCATATTGATAGCTAAACAGAAAAGGAAACTACATACAAGATGTAGATGTACTCTTAAACAGTATGACCCTTTCAAGAAAGCCATGGGGACTTGGTCTAAATTGGATAATATTACACAATTTTTAAAAAAAATAATTTGAATCATTTCCCGATTTGTACATGTTATTCTTGTGCATGAGCCATGCTAATTAATCTTCTCTGTATCGTTTCAATTTTAATAAATGTCCTGAAGGAATATATTACTCAATGTCAAGAATATCTTTTGTGGTTAGCTAACAACTAGTATAAGAGCATATTGTTCGACGGAACGAGCATGAGAAGATGGCAAAGTGTGCTCGATTTAGTACTTTTTGTACTGGTAGCTTGGACAAATACGAAAGACGAAGCTATACTTGTGTCTGGGTTTCGGCAATCATAAATATATACTTGGACCATGAATAATATACAATGAATCTCCAGATAAAAGCAATATGCCATATGGAACTTAGTTCGATTGTCTTGGAGATAAGTCGTGTGGAACGTTTTCTAAAAGTCATGTAGAACTTAATTTGAGGGCAAAATCATCAAATTCTAAACTCTAAACCCTTATCTCTAAGCGGACAATATCATGTTAAGGTAAGAGTATTTTTGGACTAGTTAAATCCAAATTAATTAGTCAACTTTGTTCTTATTATAAATCTATTATATTTTTAAAATTATAATTTGTATAAGATTTTAATGAATTTTCAAATATATATATATATATATATATATATATATATATATATATATGCTTTTTGTCAAATATATTGAGCTCATGTTTCATCCAATCCAGGAATTCAATTTAGGCTTCAGAACCTTAAAGTTGCTAAAAGACAAGTATGATTACTTTTAGATTTTCAATAGTCACTACTGGCTACTCACACTATAATCACTATCGCGCAGTTTTTCAGCCACCTGTGCTGCATGCATTGAAAGAATGGGTCGATTTTGATGTGTCATCCCAATACCAGTTTGAGTTAGCTTAAACCAAAAGGAGATTTTCTATTTTGGTGAAAGGATAACTCGTACTCTCTTTGAAGGGTGGGTTAGTTACGTTATATTAGGATGTGTAATGATTTTCCCTCTCAACTATCTCATCTCAAACATTTTTTTCTTCTAGAGAAGGATATCTCTTGGACACATCTCTTGCTTCTTGATGTTCACTGGATTGGCTACTAGTAAAAGTTAAACATAATTGCCTTTCATATATTATCAGATCAGTCAAATGTTGGTGTAATACATTATGCCAACTTTCCAATTACGACTCCACCATCGTTAATTGAAAGGAGGCTTGTTGGAGAAAGTGGATGGCATGAATAAAGACTTGCCATTTCAAATCTGTGTTATATTGTTTGGTGTTAATCTATACAAACGTTCCAGTTTGTCTTCTTTTACAGAGGAGACAAATTGATAACTGCGTTTTGTTAGCTTCAATATTTTACGTATTGATTTTGACGATAATAAATTAATATAATTATTAATTAAAGAACTTTTATTTATGATAATCTTATTTTTGCATAAGTTTGTTTGAGGAAGAAGATGCCGGTAAAGATCCAAACAAACATGAGAAATAGAATATCGTGTGATGAATTTATCAAGGAAGATTATTTTCAAAAATTTAATCTGCAAGCTTCATGGAAGGAATAATATTTGAAAGTCATATTTCAAATATTGAATGGTTTACTACAATTGTCACGACCCCAATTTTTTTCCGTAGGATGTCGTAATGACACCTAGTCTTAGGGATAGGTAACCCTACTACTTACTGAATTAATAGCAAACTCAACCAACAACTATTAAATATGAAACATAAATTTTCTATACAAAGCCAACAATCCTAAAACCGGTAGTACAAGTCATAAACTCTACTGAGTTTACTAGGGCAAAACTTCTAAGTACAACTGTTTCGAAATAGAAATAAACAGTTCAAGTACAATATCAGAAGGTGACTCTGAACGTGACGACAGGTTTACCTTGAGTCCCCACAACAAAACCCGAACAACTAGCTAGTGATCAATCAACTTTGAAGTACCTGAATCTGCACAAAATGTCAGAAATCATAGTATGATTACACCACAGCTGTACCCAGTAAATATCAAGACTAACCTCGGTGGAGTAGTGACGAGGAACAGTCAAGACACCTACTAGACATAATAACCTATACAAGTATAAATGTGAAACTAACAGGGGACAATATCAATATAAAAATAAACATGACAACAATAATAAAACAATGCTTGTAATAGGAAACTAAGAGCAACAATTAGCAATAGGGAACAAACAGGTAATAACGTCATGGAGTAAGCTGAATTACAATTTAAGCCAGGTGACACCATATAAAGAAACAAGTAACAACTCAAAAAGAGCAACCACTTCCATACAAGATTTGTTCAAGGATTTTCCCGAGGTACTTCACCTCATAGTCACATGTCACGGATTCCAATTCATGAACCCTAATCTCTTGGCATCTTGCCCACATTACAATTCACAACCACACAGATGACTCACGTTCCAAGGGAGTGACAATATCTCGTATCCGCATGGACAATTCACGTGCCAACAATAACAATGACTCATGAATACACGGACAACTCACGTGCCAATATGATAACTCTCACACAAAAGGCAAATAAACGAGGGTACATATAAATGGTCAATATCATCAGAATTCATCTTCTTATTCTGATATGATTGATTCATTACGTGTATGCTTGTGTAAGTGTTCTATCACAACTCAAGTCAACAAGTACAAGTAGAGACAACGAATGGCACATCAGAAACAATCACCACAAAATATACAATGTATAGCTCACACATGGTAGGCACACCACTACACAAATATCATTAATAACAATGCCCCCAGGCCATCACAAGTCATCACAAATCATTTCCGACATAGCACATCTTGTCTCGCCACGCGCGCAACAATGAAGTAAATGCCCGCCTTGTCTCGCCGCACGCGCATAATAATATTCCCACCTTGTCTCGCCACATGCGCAAATCCACATATATAGCACGCCTTGTCGTGCCGCATGTGCAATATCAATAACAACAATAACACGGATAACTCGCGTACGAACACCCCGACAATCCTCTCAACAATATTACGTGTGCCAAAAACATAACAACACAATTGTGCTCGTATGCCACAACTTATCCTCAAAACAAATTTCAATACCACAACCATGCATGGACCTCGACTCAGCAACGCTGACAACAATAACACGAGAGTACGACAAGTAAATCAATACAAGAACTTAAGAACAGAAAGAAACGGAAAAACGGGCTCACAAAGAAGACACAACAGGGAATAATGGTCTCAACAAGAATAGCTCATCAAGGGGAGAGGTAACGTGCAACAATGATTCCACATAAGTACAACTCGACGATAAGAGAGATAATATAAATCAGTGATTCCAAATAAGGATAAGTCAACAATAAAAGGAATAACAAAACTTTAATTAAGGTTAAGAAAATTACGGAAAGGACAACGATAACTTCAATTGAGGTTAGCAATTATAGAAAAGACAACATAACTTCAATTAAGGTTAAGCAATTACGGAAAAGACAAAATGCAATAAGAGAGGCGACAACTTCAGTTAATGCACATAGAGTTTATTGGCAACAAGGATAGAACATGAATCAATCAACTCCAAATAAGACATGTAAGGGTAAATATAGTAAGTGAAGGATTTAACATGAAAAGACAACTTTATTTCTAATGGGCATAAGAACCTAAAAACATTCAAATTCCTACAAATAAGTCCGAGTACGTACTCGTCACCTCACGTACACGGCCTTCATATGATATAATTAGTACAAATGACTCAAATCCTAAGGGGTACTTTTCCTCCACACAAGGTTAGGCAAGATACTTACCTCAAAGAAGCTAGACCGATACTCTACAATGACTTTCTCGTGTGAAACAACCTCCGGACGGCTCAAATATAACCAAATAACTTAACATCATAAATAAAAATCATAGAAAATAATTCCGGATAATAATGATTCGATCTTGAAAGAGAAATAAAAAGTCAACTCAAAAAGTCAACCCTGGTCCTGTGCCTCGGAACCCGACCAAAATTATAAAATCCGAACACCTATTCAATAACGATTCCAACTATATAAGAATTACTCAAATCCACCTCAACTCGCCTTTCAAATCTCCAAAGTTTAGTCTAAGAAGTTTTCACAGTTTTCCCCCCAAATTTTCAACTTAAATTACTAATTAAATGATGAAAATAACGATGGATTCATGAAATACAATAAGATTCGGGTAAAGAACACTTACCCCAATGAATTGTTTGAAAAACCCACGAAATATTGTCACTACTGGAGCTCCCTATGTCCAAAAATGAGTAATGAAACCAAACCCTCGAATATATGCTTATATCCGGGCTATTCGCATTTACGGACAAAAACACAGTGCCTGCGGCCTCGCATTTGCGAGAAAAGGCTCGCATCTTCGAACCCAACTTAGCTGACCAGGATCCGCATATGCGGAAAAAAAATCAATCGTACCTACGACAGCGCAGAAGCGCCAAACGAACCGCAGAAGCAAACCCCTGTGCACTCACGATCCCTGAGCCGCAGAAGCGGTCATCGCACCTGCGTGCAAAACTCCATAGAACCGAAGCTTCCGCCCAGGCCTCAATGTCGCAGAAACAATGCAAATCGCGTAGAAGCAGAGCCGCACCTGCGCTCTAAAATGCGCAGGTGCGAAGCACCAGAACCAGACCTGCTCAAAAGCATGAAAATGATCCGAAGCTCGGCCGAAATACACCTGGGGCCCCCGAGACCCCGTCCAAACATACCATCAAGTTCCATAACATAACACAGACCTGCTCGAGGCTTCAATTTATATCAAACAATATCCAAACTACGAATCGCACCTCGCATCGAACTTAATGAACTTATGAACTTTCGACTTCTACAACTCGCGCCGAATCATATCAAATCAATCTGCAATGACGTCAAATTTTGCATGTAAGTCCCAAATGATATAAACGGAGCTAATCCAACTCTTGAAACCAATCCGAACCCGATATCAATAAATTCAACTCCCGATCAAACCCCTCAACTTTCCAAACCTTCAACCATCCAATTTTCGCCAAAATGCATCAAATTAACCTACAGACCTCCAAATTCAAATCCGGACACACGCCTAAGTCCAATATCACCATACGGAGCTATTGAAAATCATCAACCACCATTCCGGAGTCGTCTACACAAAAGTCAAACTTCGATAAACTCTTAACGCTTAAGCTTCTAAAATAAGAATCACCATTCTAACCCAACCCCGAAACATCCAAAAAACCGAACTCAACCACACACGCAAGTCATAATACACAACATGGAGCAACTCAAGATCTTAAGCTACCGAACGGAATGCTAATTCTCAAAACAACAGGTCAGGTTTTACAATAATATTAGAAGAAGACTCTACGAAAATTATGGAATGAAAGTTCTTAAAATCTTGAAAGGAAGATTGCTAAAGTCATGGATAAGATCTATTATTTTGTGGAAGGAAGAAAGATACTATATGAAAGAGATACTACCAGGCCAAAAAAGAATATATTTTTTTATAGAAATAAAGTATATTATGGGTATAGTACAATCTATATTATGGAAGAGATTTGGAGATCCCATCAGAACTTACTCATTAAAGGAAAGACATTGCACATCAAGCTTACCAAATATTCTGTAAGATAGTGGTCCAAGTCCAAGAAGAATTTGGAAAGGAAATATTTACTACGGATTGTGATGGAAGTAAGAATATTCTTACTACAATCTATATTTTGGAAAGTATTCGAATTGAAGGGAATGATATCATTAAGAGAGATCAAGGCAGTAAAAGTTCATGTTCAAGATGAAGCACGTGACTAGATTCAAAATAATAAAAAATCAAGATCCAGTAGAAAGAAGAGGATCTTGAATTTTTGCTGTTATCTAAATAAGAGCTAAAGTTTGTGCAACCAGAAACCTGCCATAAGAAAAAGAACTTAGAGTTATTTTCGGAAGACTATATCAAGCAAATGATGTCTTGGTTCAATGATAGATCTTGAAGTATCAGAGATATTTTGGACAAACAGTGAAGATGCATTTAGCAAGAATAATTCTTGATTAGTACTTCGCGAAAGAAGGAAAGATTCAAATCTAAAAGGAGATTGGTACTACAATGAAAAAGGAATGAATATAAATGAAATCAAAGGGAGTACCATAAATATAAAGGCAATTGTAATATGCCTTATAGAAGTCACGTGCATATATATATATACACACACACACACACACACACACATATGAAGACTTGATGGCTTACATGGAAAAAATCTTTTATACAAAAGGCATTAAATAATGTGGCCTTGGTTTTTGGAATTGTAAAGGAAAAATACTCAAATCTACGTAAGATCAAATCTGTACAAAATTACTTGCAGTAAGTAATGATATCTTTAACGGATATTCATTTGTACTCAAAGGAAAGAGTAGTTACTCTTTCAACATCAGACTTAATCGAGACAAGGATTGAGACAATGTTCAAAAGAGCAAGAAACAGTAAAGGAATGTTGGAGCAGCAACAATTGAAATCCTTTTCCAAAATTAGAAGACAACTGCAATGGCTAGAATATTCAACGACCAAGTATAAAAGAGAAGACACTTGCAACATCAAATTTATGCAACCTTCTATACAATTGTCTACTCAACTACAATATCTTTATTCTACTCTTAACAAGTATTGTAATTTACTTTAGTAGATTTACTGTGTACACAAAACAATGAAGAGAGACAGAAAATTATTAGAGAGGCAGTGTGTCCTGAGAGGTTGTGTCATTATTCGTTTCTTTGGTGAGCGAATGAATACCAAAGGGTCATTGTTGGTGTCACAACCCCAACTTTCTTCCGTAGAGTGTCGTGATGGCACCTAGTCTCTAAGACTAGGTAAGCCTAACAATATGCAGAAAACATCAAATAAAACTTAAAATCTTAAAACTGCAACAAATTTCACAAATAGAATCTATAAACACAATGCGTACAACTCCCCAAAACCTGGTGAAATATAAGTAACAAGCTCTAGATACAGTGCTGAACAATCTTATACATCACCATCTATAAAAGTGTAAAGAAATAAGGAAGAACAGGATAAAGGGGACCCCGAATCCTGCGGACGCGGGCAGGTATACCTTTGAAGTCTCCAAAAGCCAGCTCAGCCCGCTAGTATCGGGACTGGTAAGATGTGCCTGGATGTGCACAAAACTTGTGTAGAAGCTCGTAGTATGAGTACACCATAACAGTACCCAGTAAATACCAAACCTAACCTTTGGTAGAGTAGTAACAATGTCAGGTCAAGGCCCTATTGGAGATAATAAGAAAAACAAGATAGAAGACATAACAATATAAAAATAATGACAAAAGAAGCAAACAATAAAGAATCTATCGAAAGTTAACAACACGGAATCAAGGCAGTTAATACAACACGAAAGGAAAACAAGGATTTTACATGTTAAGAAAAATAACAACCAAAATAAATACAACGAATAGAGAAAGATCAACAGGGGGCCCTATCGAGGTACCACCTCGTAGTCCCAAATCATAAAAGCAGCTAAACAATATTTTCTTATATCACCGCGGGAGCTTTTACATTTAGTTTTGAAAAATTATTTTTTGGAAATAGCACCCCGCATTTTAGCCCACCTTATCACACCGCATGGCTTCTAGTAGTTCCCTTACTAGCCATGCATATCAACCCCACCTTATCTCACCGCATGTATTTCAATACCCATACCTTATACCACCGCATGCATATCAATAGTAACAACGACACGACAGAAACCTCGTGCAAATATTAACAATAGCACGACAGAAACCTCGTGCAAACAACCAAATAATCCTCTCAACAATAACACAAGTGCCAAAACATAACAACTCAGTAAAATAATATTTCACAACTTACACTTTGCCTCAATAGAAACCACGACCTTTGCAACTCAACACCAAACTCAACAGCAAGATATTTCAAGGACAACAACTTTCAAGTGAAGAATCCCACAGTTAAATAATTAATACGGAACTAAGAAAACACGTAATTCAACTAAACATGTAGTACAAGTTGCAAATAAGAGATAAGACAAGTAGACATGTGAAATTGGACTAAACATGGTGGCTATAACATGCTAAAGTAACTCAATTAAAGAATGAAAAGGAAACTACTAAGCTAAAACCGGAATCTCAATATTTAGCCCATGTTCACCTTGCGTACACGGCCTCCACATATCATAATTATCACAACAATATCAAATCCTAAGGGGAATTTTCCCTGCACAAGGTTAGACAAGTCACTTACCTAAAACCATGCTAAATCATTCAATTAGAAGGCCTTTGCCTCGATTTTCGAACTCCTAACGGCTCGAATCTAGACAAAATAATTTCATACTATAAATATAACTAGAAGAAACTAAATTAAATAATAAAATTATGATTTTAGCAAAGAATTAAAAAATCGCTCCAAAAAGTCACCCTCGGCCCACGCCTCGGAACCCGACCAAAATTACAAAAATCGAACACCCATTTGATATCGAGTCCAACCATGCAAGAATTATTCAAATCCGACCTCATTTCGCCTTTCAAAACTAAAACATTTAGCCTAACAAGTTTTATCACTTTTCTCCAAATTTTTCCATCCCAAAATCCCTAATTACAATATAAAATCAATGATAGATTAGTGAAATTTAATCAAAATCGAGTTAAGAACTCTTACCCTGACAATCTGTCTGAAAATCCCTCGAAATATCGCCTCAAACCGAGCTCTCTAAGTCCAAATTCTGAAAAATATGATATAAACCCTCGATTTCAAACTTAAGTTCTGATGCCCAGTTAATTACACATAGTGATCGTGGAAATTCCCTCGCGATCGCCAAGAACAAATTTTCATCAGCTCAAAAACCTTATACGCGAACGCGGAAGACTGCTCGTGAACGCGGTGAGAAACTTTTCCAAGGTTACGTGATCGCATGAACCAAACCGCGACCGTAGAGAGCAATGCACTCACCTCCCAAACCTCCCCTTCCTTCAACGCGAATGCGACACCACCCACACGTTCGCGATGCACTAACCTACTAAGCTTCGCGATCGCACAATCCATCTCGCGATCGCATAGCACCAATCCGTGCCTGTCAAATCTCAGAGCTTCGCGATCGCTATCACGGCTTCTCTTCCGCGATCGCATAAGAGGAAACTAGAATTGGGTCGCACCAGAACTTCAACCATTCCTAAATGATCCAAAATGCGCCGAACAAGGTCCGAATCATACTCGAGGCCCCCAGGACCTCAACCAAACATACCAAAAAGTCCAAAATATCATACGAACACGCGCAAAGCGTCAAATCACATAAAATAACACTAGAACCTCAAATCATGCATCGATTCAAGCCTCAGAATTATGAACTTCCGAATTCCGAAACCAACACCGATTTATACCAAAACAACTCTGATTGAAACCAAAATTTGCACACAAGTCATATATGACATTATGGACCTATTCCATCTTTCGGAATCGGAATCCGACACCGATATCAAAAAGTCATTTCCTGATCAAACTTTCCAAAATCTTTCAACTTTCCAACTTTCTCCAATTAACGCCGAAACGACCTACGAACCTCCAAATCAACATCCAGACACGCTCCTAAGACCAAAATCACCCTACGGAGCTATTAGAACCGTCAAAAATCCATTCCGTAGTCATTTTCACAAGTCAAACTACGGTCAACTCCTACGACTTAAACTTCCAACTTAGGGACTACGAACCTCCAAATCAATATCCGGATACCACATTAGTTCCGAACCTGTATAAAATTCTTGGTGTCATTTAATTTATTGCTCCCATGTTTTATTATATACCATTACTGTTTGTTGAGATTAATATTTGTTTAAATCAAAGTACTAATGGTGTTGAGCAGGCTTTTTCTATGTTACTCGACTAGGTCTGAAGAGTAGTCGACTAGAAATTTAAAAAGGCTACAATCACCCCCTATTGTACTTTCAAGTGGTATTAGAGCAGGTCTCACATTTTTACTTTTGCTTAACAGCAAGTGAGAAGAGATCATGTCAGCACGCACAGTTATCAGAGCCTTACTCCAAGAGGGGACTTCTGCATTAAGACCATCATACTTCAACGGACAGTATTACACTCACTGAAAAGTTCGAATGGAAGTTTTCATCAAATTTTATGATGTCAAAGTATGACGAATCATCAATAAAGGTAACATTCCTCTCCTACAGTTCAAACCAGAAAAGAAACCAGAACGATAGGTATCTACTAAAACCCTTGATTTTGATGATTATATTGACGAGCATATGGCGGTCGTGCAGATAAATTCAAAGGGAAAAAACCTATTATACTATGCTATAAGCATAGAAGAATTTGAGAAAATATCAAGTTGTGACACAGCTAAAAAAATGTGGAATAAACTTAAAGTTACCTATGAAGGTACTAGTAAAGTAAAAGAGACAAGCATAAACCTTCTGATTCGTGATTATGAGCTGTTTCAAATGAAGGATGATGAATCCGTTGAAGAAATATTTGGCCAATTTAGTAAAATAGTTTGAGACCTAAAATCCTTTGGAAGACCATATTCAAGTGGTGAACAAGTCATAAAAATTCTAGAAGTTTACCCACTTTATGGCAACCAAAGGTTGTTTGTCTTGAATACGGAGATCTCGACAAATTTTCATACGATGAAATTTGTGGAGACCTTATAGCCTTTGAGAAAACCCATCTCAAAAGGCATGGACATGAAAAGAAGAAAAAGTGTGTTGCTTCTAAATCAATTATTGCTGAGTCAGAAAGTGAAGACGAAGAAGAAGGAGACAAACGTCAAGATGATATTGCATTATTTTCTAGAGTTGTCTCTAACACGACGTGAAGGAGCAAGAATAATAGAAGAGACAAATCAAGTTCGAGAAAAGGTAATGAAATAAGTGAGCAGAAAAATATATAGAAAGTTCTACGAATGCGGAAATTATGATCACGTCCAAGCCAACTATCCAGAACTAAAAAGGAAACTATCCAAGGGCGATCGAAAGAGAAAATCTTTCTAGCATATGGAATGATGAATATGTACTAGATAAAGATCATAGTGAAGCTGCCAACCTTTATTTCATGGCACGAAGTGAAACAAGTGAGAAAAGAAAATCTTTTGTTGCCTGGAGTGATGAAGATATATCAGACAACAATCATAGGGAATCTACAAGAAATTGCTTCATGGTCAGTGAAACAAGTGAAGTAAGATCCTATGACTGTGGAATATCAGGTTGAAAATGACTTACTTCAAGAAGAAAATGCGGAACTTTGCAAACAAATGGATAGTTTGCACAAATCTTCCCAGTCATCAATTCGATCGACCAAACAAGCGGTATCATTTTCTTAATAACTCCAAGTTGACTGATAAGGGATCTACTAGTAGACGCCCTACTTCAAACAAGTTGACTCAGGAAAGTTTCAAGTCGACTAAAGTACCTGATGGTAAAAACTCTACTTCTTTTGTTACATGTCACTACTGTGGTACTTTTGTACATAAGGCATTTGCATGTAATTATACCAAAAGTCATGTTAGATCAAAATTTATTTGGAGACCTAAATATTTACATGTATCTCTAATTATACAAGCTACTAACAATGAAGGACCCAAAAAGGATTGGGTACCAAAAATAAACCAATTTGTTTTGCAGAAATTTCTAAGTCCAGCCATAAAAAGGATCAATGATGTTTGCATATTGGCTGGTCGAGGAACATGCTTAAAGATTCTTTAAAGTTATTATATGTTCAACAGAGGATGAAGGAAATACACGGATGATCTAAAGAAGTGACTGGTATCACTAAGGTTTATTCAAGTTCTTCTCGCTGCATTAGGTGATACATATCCAGTTATTGATTTAGTGAAGTATAGCCTGCTTATTCTTGAAGTGAAAATATGTGTGTGATATTTGCTTTCCTGATACGAATACTAATGCTTCATTCAAGCCAAAAAAGCTATTCAACCTTGAAGTTACTTCTGCACATGAAAATCTTCGGGCAATACTCAAAAGGTTGATGGCAAAAGGTATTATTTCTACTATTAATGATTATTCACTTCAATTGGGTTATGTTCTGGATCTATATTGAAGAATAATTCATATGAGATATGATATGAAAAAAAATCAATCGTTGATTATGTTTCCTTTTGGTCAATTGTCTATCCACTATCATGGAAAGGATAAAAGTTGGTAAAATTGATGGTATCTTCATTAGCCTTTGCTACTAGCTAATCTCATGGACATGAATTTATCTTACTGCACTAATGTATCTTTGAGAAAAAGTGTTAATACAGATTG
The DNA here is from genome assembly GCA_002018475.1 of Nicotiana obtusifolia. NCBI lineage: Eukaryota > Viridiplantae > Streptophyta > Magnoliopsida > Solanales > Solanaceae > Nicotiana > Nicotiana obtusifolia. The sequence goes on along the minus strand of MCJB01019910.1, from coordinate 4,501 downwards.
ATGTTGATACAATTCATAAAAGCTGATCTAGCAAACCCATGAAGAGCATTGCGGTGAATAATGTATTCCAGAAATACAAGAATAGTTGAATAAAGTTGAAAGAGGCACATTATGAAGCGAATCAAATGTACAACAAAGTATATTCAAAACCCCAGCTTGATGAATTGGTAATATATTGAGAAGCAAGGATAAACTTATAGCTCAAGGTTTCACAACAAGAAGGTTTGTTTTCTCGTTGACATTATTGTTATAAAGTATCTTCACGGGCATCTTATAGAGTTTTTACATATTTCTAATATATTTTATATGGTTTCATAATTGAAGAATTTCTTTAAAATATCCCCTAATGTTAAGAATTTCTATCAGTGTTCATGTAACCAATTTGTATTGTAATTATCTTTAAGAGTATAGTTCTTTTTCTTTTCAAAATAATGTTTTTTTAAAAAGCATGACTGTGGGATTATAGCTACACATATTTTTATTGATGATACTAACGAGAAATTGTATCAAGAATTTTATAGAGTTTGAAAGGTGATTAAATTTGAGAGTGCAAGGAAAAATTAACATTTCTCTTCAAATCTCAAAATAATGCAAAGAAAAAAAAAAGGAAAAGAAGTTCGCTCATAAAGCCAAGCACTCAAAAGAACTATTCCAGAGCCTTGCATCAGAATTTCATAGTACATGAGTACTTTATAGTACATGGTGAGCTGTCTACTTCTCTAATCAAAGAGAAATATGTCAAAGGTAAGGTAACATCGTAGCATGCCTTGAAGATATTGAAACACTTTCTCTTTTGAGGAAAGAAATTGGCATCGTAATGATCACGTGTATTCTTTAGGTAAAAATGATTCATTATTATCTTACCTCGTTTGTGTTTATTATTTATGTGATTTCAAGAATCTGATAGTATTTATGTGTTTGATCATGTTAGAGTTATTTTCAATAGAGATTGAGTCGTACTACTCTACATTTTTATAAGTTTAACAATTTTCTTTAACATTTTAAAATTATTTTTTGTTTGACCTAAAATGAACTGCAATTTCTCATGCTTCGTGTGGTCTGCAACAATTTAATTACTCAAAAAATTTCAAACCGAATCAAACCTTTGGTATTGACTGCATAGTATTTATTGTACTTTCGTTGGTTTTACTTTAAGCAGGTTGAATTAATAGATTGTGCATTTATCTAACTGAGAGATCCTTGGAAAATAGGATTTTTTAAAATTATGTTAATACTCTCTGGTGCTTTGAACGTATGCTTTATTATTGATTCTAGTAATTTACATCCTTTTCCATCCTTTTGATGATGACAAAATGGGGAGAAAATAATGTGTACAAAAGCTCGAAATTTCAGACAGAATGCATGGAGACAGGGAGATCATAACTGAGTAATTCATAGAGTGAGGGGGAGTTCTCACTTGATGTACTATCTACATTTCGAGAAGATTACTTCGGGGAAGTAACCAGTTTATCTAGCATATACCCTTACTTCCTTTAATTAAGTCTTTGGATAAATTTTCTTATTTTGTACTCAATGGTTTGCCATCATCAAAAAGGGAGATATTGATAGCTTCAAGGTTTCACGTATTGATTTTGATGATAATAAACCCACATAATTATTAATCAAAGAACTTTATACTTATGGTAATCTATTCTTGCATAGGTTTGTTCAAGGAAGAAGATGCTGGTAAAGATCCAAACAAATATAGGAAAGAGAATATCACATGATGAATTTATCAAGGAAGATTATTTTCAGAAATTTAATTTCCAAGCATCATGGAAGGAATAATATTTGAAAGTCATATTTCAAATATTGAATGGTTTACTACAATATCAGACTAAGATTCTACGAAAATTATGGAATGAAAGTTCTTAAATATCTTGAAAGGAAGGTTGCTTAAATCTTGGAGAAGATCTATTATTTTGTGGAAGGAAGAAAGATGCTATATGGAAGAGATACTACAAGGCCAAGAATTATACATTTTTTATGGAAAGAAATATATTATGGTATAGTACAATTTATATTATGGAAGAGATTTGGAGATTCCATCAGTACTTACTCACTAAAGAAAAGAAATTGCACATCAAGCTTACTAGATATTCTGTAAGATACAAATGAGTGGTCCAAGTTCAAGAAGAATTTGACAAGAAAAAATTTACTAAGAATTATGATAGAAGTAAGAATATTCTTACTACAACCTATATTTTGGAAAGTATTCGAATTGAAGGGAATGATATCATTTAGAGAGATCAAGGCAGTAAACGTCCATGCTCAAGGTGACTTGATTCAAAGTAATACCAATCAAGATCCAGTATATAGAAGAGGATCTTGAATTTCTATTGGGTTATCTAAATAAGAGCTAAAGTTTGCACCAGAAACCTGTCATAAGATGAAGAACTTAAAGTTATTTTTCGAAGACTCTCTCAAGCAAATGATGTCTAAGTTCAATGATAGATCAGAAAGTATCAAAAATATTTTAGATAAACAATGAAGATGCATTCAGCAAGAATAATTCTTGATCGGTACTTTGCTAAAGAAGAAAAGATTCAAATCTAAAAGGAGATTGGTACTACAATGAAAAAGTAATGAATATAAATGAAATCAAAGGAAATACCAAGAATATAAAGGCAATTGTAATATGCCTTATAGACGTCACGCTGCATATATATTTACATATGAAGATTGATGACTTACATAGAAAGAATCTTTTATACAAAAAATATTAAATAATATGGCCTTGATTTTTGAAATTGTAAAGGAAAAGATCTCAAATCTATGTGAGATCAATCTATACAAAATGACTTGCAGTATGTAAAGATTTCTTTAATGGATATTCATTTATACTTAAAGGAAATAATAGTTACTCTTTCAACATCAGACTTAATCAACACACGGATCGAGACCATGTTCAAAAGAGCAAGAAATAGTAAAGGAAAGTTGGAGCAATAGCAAAGGAAATCCTTTTCCAAAATTAGAAGACAGCTTCCACGGCTAGAATATTCAGCGACCAATTATAAAAGAGAAGACACTTGGAACATCAAATTTATGCAACCTTCTATACAATTGTCTACCCAACTACAAGTTCTTTATTCTACTCATAACAAGCATTGTAATTCACTTTTAGTAGATTTACTGTGTACACGAAAGAGTGAAGAGAGACAGAAAAATATTGGAGAGGCAGTGTGTCCTGAGAGGTTGTGTCATTGTTCATTTCTTTGGTGAACGAGTGAAAAACAAAGGGTCGTTGTTGGTGAGCGAGTAAAAACCAACCCTTGTTCGTTGTTGGTGAGCGAGTGAAAACCAACTTTGCAAACGTTGGTGGTGAACATTGAAAATCACACAAATTATACTCAACCCAAATTACAAAGAGCTAAAGAGATAACCTCCTTGCAATCCAAGGGGACTGGATTAGAATACCACATTAGTTCCGAACTAGTATAAAATTCCTATTGTCATTTACTTTATTGCTCCCATATTTTATTATTACCATTACTGTATATTGAGATTAGTATTTGCTTTAATCAAAGTACTTACAGTATTGTGTAGGGTGTCTCCGTGTTAGTCGACTAGGTCTGAAGAATAATCGACTAGAAATTTAAAAAGTCTACAATTCCCTCCCCTCCTTCCCCTCTTATACTTTCACTTTTATTACACTTGAATCGGGGTTTTGAGATTAAAGATTTTATTGACATGTAAAAAATGGGTTTAATCTTTGGAATGTACTACATCTAAGAAATTATTTTATCGAACATATTTTTCTCTTGAAATTTAATGGTCATAGGCCACCTTCTTGTAATTATGGCTAAGTGGATTAGTTTCCGGTCAAAAAAAAAATAACTAAAAATTTTCACTTTTTGAAAGCGCCTACACTTGATGGCTTGAGCTGCGATTCTCATATATGTGTATGTATATATATATATATATATATATATATATATATTAACATGCCATTACACTTTTATCAGTAATTTCTGGTTTGACGAATTTGCTTGGGGATAAACCAGCTAAACTGAGCTAAGTACAATCAACTGAGCTAAGGTACAATCAATTGATCTAATAAGCTAATTAAGTATAAACCCTGTTCCTTATTTACAATTCTTGGCTGATTTAGCTCCAATGTAAGGGGTCGTTTGGTACAATGTGGGATAAATAAAAATATCCTGCGGGATGGAATATTTTATGGGATGCTAACCCACTTTTTATATGAGATAGTTAATCCCATTATTTTAGTGTAAATTTTATCCCGAAATTAATTATTCTATAACTAAAGCATAAGATAAATATAATCCTAAAATTTATCTCGAAATTATTATCATTGCCTCGCTATTGCTAAACAGTCAGTTGCTCGGATTCGAACTTGTTGTATTTGGTTATTCTTCCTAAGACTCTATTTCGATTAAGGCTGTGGCCCACGGTGGGCCTGGCCCGGGACCGCGGGCCTGGCGGGCCTGGCGGGCCTAGCGGGCCGGGCCCTAGCGGTCCTGGGCCTCTAACGGTCCTA
>MCJB01019899.1:183866-213863 GCA_002018475.1 Nicotiana obtusifolia | reverse complement strand
GGGGGGGGGGGGGGCTGAAGGTCGCCAAAGGTCCAATTCGGGCGTTCGACATAGAAATTTAGAGTTGAAGAAAGTTGACGGGTTATTCTCAAGATCTTCTCCATGGAGATATTATGCGAATTGCTAACAAAGGTAAAGTAGGTGTAGTTCGCATTCAGCCTATATCTTATGTACTCTTGAAGGAAATGGACCAATCTATGCGTATGATGTCCCCCGTGGTTGTTCTCCATGCACCCGGTGCTTCATGTAACTACGTCAAAGAAGGTAGCTGTAAATCTTTTGTATATCGTTCCAGTGGAGGTTATTGAAGATGAAGTTAATGGATAGTTAGCTTATTAGAGGTACCTAATTGTCATCCTTCTTAGATAAGTCCAGCAATTGAGATTGCTTCCGTCAAGTGCTATGGTGAAGCCTGTGAGTCGAGGAGGTCACCTCGAAGTCTGAGGGTGTCGTGGAAAGAAAACATTCTCACTTGTTGGTATAGACAAATGGTTATGGCTCGAAAGGTACTTTCTATGTGTTATGATTTAAATATGTATGGTTCATGTCAGGATGCCGCTTCTGTTAATATAATGCCTTAATGTCTATATTGGTTTTATTGATATACGTTGTGATACTTTGTTGAGTTATGAATGTGTTGTTAGGGTGGTTTTGGTGATTCTCCGACAGGTGGATAGGCCCAATTACAAGAGAAACTCTGCCGAAATTTCTGCAAAATTTGGGAGTTAGTAAAAAACCATTTGGAGGCTTGAGATGTGAGAAAGAAGAGATGAATTATGTTGGGTGTTTTGATTGGCCTTTAACCCTCATTCGAGGACGAATGATCCTAAGCTGGGGAGGATGTAAGGCCCCATAGAATTAGTTAATGATTTAAGACTTTATAGTGCACCAACAATAATTGGGAATTTTGTCTTTGAGTTCTAAAGGAGACCTATGGGATAGAACCATATTATTTTGACTTCAAAATACATATGGAGAGTTTTTTGGAACATATAAAGAAGGTTTGTAAGTGGGTAGAAGTTGTTTGGAACGAGTTGGAAATATTAAGTGGAATAGATGTCCAAATTTGCATAACACTTGACTTTGAATGGGTATAACTCTCATAATATAAAAATAGTTCCAATGAATTTTTCCCCCTAGAGTGCATCCCTTTGAGTCTAGTTTTTAATGCAGCAAGTTGTTCGTCATTTGGACTTTCCTACAAAAGCTATGATGAAATTACTAAAGTCAGACCACTATGTTATTTTGGCGGACAGCGAAGCAAGGCTCGCTTTGCCAGACCGGGCGTGGATCATGTATTATCTTGTATGCTGTGGACAGCGAAGTGAGGCTCACTTCGCTAGACCGAGCGCGCCTCAACTTAAGGTCTTTTTAAGTCATTCCGGGGGCTCATTTTATCCATTTCACTTGGACAAATTTTGGAGCTTTCCTCCACTCCCTCAAGACCCTCAACTCCTCCCATATTCGAGGTAAGAAATCTCCATTATCTTGGTGTGAATCCTATCATTTCCACACTAGAACTAACTCAATCCATCATGAAATCCTTAGATTTTCAAGAAATATCTTCAAGAACTCAAGGGAGGGTTTTGCAAGATTTCTTTCAAAAGGTGATCCTGCACCCTTAGACTTACATGCATGGGTTTATTATGGGAATATGAGTAAGAATTAAGTATTGGGACTTATGGGATGGTGATTGGAAGCCATAAGTTCCCAACTTAAGAACATAGCCACTGTAGAGATTGAAAGGCGATTATTTGATGGATTGTTGTTGGTTGGGTGTGGATGGATGGTCATGCATGTGATGTTGGAAGTTATAAATTGTTTAAGAATGATGGTGGGATAAGTTCTTGGTAAATGGTGGTAGTTGGATGAACTAATTCTATGGTTAAGAAATGTAGAGATTTAAGCCTATTAGGTGTTTGATAAAATGCCTAAATGGCCTAAATTATGTAAGTTGTTACTAATATTGGTCCCATTATGTTGTTATTGTAGATTGAAGTTTCTTAGTTTAGTGGACCATTGTAGTATCATTAAGGGGCGAATTTGAGGTATGTTGGCTAAACTTCTCTCTTAGAATCGAATTCCTTGATGTCCCCGTAAGTTTCAAGTATGGTTGGCCCAAGTTCCTAATCCCCATGTTCCGAGTTATTCATTATAAATTTGACTATTCTGAATAAGCATGTGTTGAAAGATATGTGCTAGAAATGTGTACTGAATGCTCCTATCATATTGTGTTCTCCTTCAAGAATGTCTTCAAATGTGGCCATGTGTCGGAATATTATGATTTCAATCATGTTTTTATTGCAAGTTGTTACGTCAAGTTGTGGAAGAAAACTCAATGTGCTAGGATTCTTATTGTTCATATACATATGAAACCTCGGTTTCCAACTGTCCTTATTGTTGATAAACTATGAGTATGTTGAAGGTGAAAGAACTGAGAGTGAGATATAAAAAGTATCCATGGTTTTTGTAACTAATATACTCAATTTGAATTCGTGTTTTAATCATAAATCACCATGCTCTCCTTTATAAATATTTTCAATGTGGTTTGAGTCCTTACATACTCATGTGTTGAAATTGTATATTACCCTTTTGGGAAAAACTATTTCAAGAATAAGTGGTGTATCACTCGTTTACGAATTCAACTCGTACTTCGATTGCTAGTCATTTTGCTCCAATCTTTGGAAAGGAATCTGTTGTGTTTAAAGCCTGCATTACTAACGAACCTAAAGCAGTGACTTCGGGAATATTCTATATGTCGATGTTTATGTTGTTATCCTTGACTGTAAATGAATGAAAAATGTGGCATATGAAATACGTCCAACGTGCCATGAATGAAGAATAATAAATATAGCCAAGAGAGTCAAGGAAATAATGATGTTGTGAATGGTTGAGAGTACTAACAAAGCTATATATAGTGTGAAAGGTTATGAGGTGAATATAAAATATATTTGTACTCTTGTTTCCCTTGTGTGCGAAACAAAAAGTTTTTTTTTGGAGTATCGTTAGTCACCGAGGAATGGTAGGTTGAAATAACCTAACACCGAAACTACACGTGCTGGTGTGCAAAGCGTTGTGATTATTCCCCTTATTTGAGATGAGATGTATGTGATGAGAATGTTCCCATTTTATTGGGATGAGATGATTGCTAGAAAAGGGTGATATCGATCCACACGGTATAGTGGTGAGACGGCCTAGCCGGTTGCGTCATGATCGGACGCCATCCCGCATACATGGTGGTGATTGTGCTGGTAAATCTAACTGAAATTGTGATTGAGATTTTGATTGCACCTCCACCCGCATACATTGCGGTGGAGGGGGGGGGTTTATGTAGATTGAATGTCTTTGGGTGAGATGGCCTAGCCGATAGGACTGAGATGGGATTCCGTGCTTAAAACACGGTAGTATATCGATGCTAATGATCTCCCAACCAAAAATAATATTATTTTTGTGTTTTGAAATATTGTTATGTTTCAACATGGCAGTTGGATATCATTGATTGTTACTTGTTGCTTCTATGGTTTTTCCCCTTCTTATATTGGTGTTCTATTTCGAAAGAGGACATTTAGCTTTACATACTAGTACTATTCTACATGTACTAACGTCCCTTTTGCCGGGGGTGCTGCATCTTCAATGGATGCAGGTGGTTCATCAGCAGGCCGTATTGATCCTCGATAGTAGTTACTCTATATTCAGCAGATTTTGGTGAGCCCTACTCTTTCGGGCTTCATGTCATATGACGTTGTACTTTATGTTTTGAGATATAGCCGGGGCCTTGTCGCTGGCTCTTCTATACTACTCTTCTCTAGGCTCTGTAGACAGGTTGTGGGTGGTGTTTGGTGTTGGGAATTAAACGAGTAAGTGTTGGTATTTGGCAAACATGTTTTTTATCATATCTCTAAACTTTTAATATTTTGGAAATCATAAATGAATATCCTTTGAGTAATGGGAAAAGAATATGGAACACTTGACTCTTCTCATGTCTATCACTTGTACTGATTCTTATATTGTTAATGGGAAAAGTTGGGTAGAAGGCATCTAGTATGTTTGTTTAACCAGGGTATCTCGGTTGAGCGCTGGTCGCGCTGCTCGAGGTCGGGGGTGACATCATAAAAAAATCTAGATAGGGATTGAAAATCCGACTAATCAAATACATAAATGCTGCTGGGGCATTAGTCAATCCAAATGATATCACTAAGAACTCATAGTGATCATACCGATTCCGAAAAGCTATCTTAGGGACATCCGATGCCCTAATCTTCAACTGATGGTAGCCAGATCTCAAATCAATCTTGGATAAAATGTTAGCACCCTGGAGCAGATCAAATAAATCATCAATCATCAGCAAAGGATACTTATTCTTGATAATGACGTTTTTCAACTGCCGATAGTCTATACATAGCCTCATTGTTCCATCTTTATTCTTCACAAACAATACCGATGCATCTCCGAGGAGAGACACTAGGTATAATGAATCCTTCATCAAGCAAATCCTGCAACTGCTCCTTCAATTCCTTCAACTTAATTGGGGCCATATGGTATGGTGCGGTAGAAATGGGTTGAGTGTCCGGAACCAGATCAATGTAAAAATCAATATCTCTGTCAGGTGGCATCCCCAACAAATCTGTAGGAAACACCTCTGGAAACTCGTGCACAACTAGTACTAGATCCATGGAAGGAACCTCCACACTAGGATCATAGATATATGCCAAATATGCTAGACATCCCTTCTCGATCATACACTTACCCTTCACATAAGAGATAACCCTACTAGTAGAATGGCCATGAGTCCCCCTCCACTCTAATTAAGGCAACATCGGCATGGCTAACGTCACAGTCTTGGTGTGACAGTCCAAAATAGCATGATAAGGTAACAGCCAATCCATGCCCAAGATAACATCAAAATTCACCATATCAAGAAGTAGAAGGTCTACCATAGTCGCAAAGCTCCCGATTGAAACCACACACAAGTGATAAACACGATCCACCATAATAGAATCTCTCACAGGCATGGACACATAAATAGGAGCACTCAAGAAATCATGAGGCATAGCCAGATACGAAGAAAAATATGATGACACATCTGAATAAGTAGAGCCTAGATCAAATAAAACTGAGGCATCTCTACGGCAAACTGCAACAATACCTTTGATGTTGGCGTCAGAAGACTCTGCCTCAGGTCTAGTTGGGAATGCATAAAAATCGGGCTGTGCCCTACCACTCTAACTCCACCTCTCAGGCAGCCTTTAACTGGCTGGCCTCTGCCTCTAATGGCTTGACCACCACCTCTAGCTGTCGGACCCCTGTCTCTAGATGGTTGTGTAGGCGGTGGAGCAACCGATGCTGGAATCATGGCACGAGTACCCTGCTGTGGATGTCGCTCATCAATCTGGGATAGTACCTCTTGACGTGACCCGTACCCCCACACTTAAAGCACTCTCTTGGCTGCTGTGGTTGCTAAAGCTGAGACGGACTCTAACGACCTCGATAATTACTATGATAGGTCTGAATCAGTGGTGCACTGATGGGAGCTGAAGGTGCACTATAGGCTAGTTGCTTAGGACAAGACCTATAAGAACCACGGTTGCCAAAAGCATCATGTGCTTCCTGAAGCGCTGACTGAATCGGCCTGTGAGGATGGCCTCTATCAAATAAACCTCTGCCTCCAGATAAGGCACGCCTGAAACCACCGAATGATGAGGCCTCTTCTAAGATACCGCCTCCCTACCCTGACCACGATTCATCTCGATCTGCCTACCAACCTCTACTACCCGCTGAAAATAAATATCATCTGCAGTTTCCTTGACCATCTGTAGCCTGATACCAAAAGCAATACCATTGATGAATCTCCTCACCCTCTCTCTATCAGTTGGAATAAAGATAGATGCATGGCGGGCTAGGTCCAAAAATCTAGTCTTGTACTGGTAACAATCATGCAACCTTGCTGAAGGCATTCGAAATGCCTGCGGTACTCTTCTCTCAATGTAAAAAGAATGAATTTCTCTAAAAATAACTATGAAAATTGATCCCAAGTGAGTGGAGGTGAACCTGCTGGTCTGCCTTGCTCGAAATCCTTCCACTACCTCTAACTAGAACTGGTCATTTGAAATACTACAAAATCGATCCATTGGACTCCACAATACCCATGTTGCGCAATACCTCGTGTCAGCGGTCCAAATAATCTTGTGGGTCATTAGAAGGTGTACCACAAAAATGGATAGGAAAGAGCTCTGTGAAATTATCCAATCTCATCAATCCCTCAGAAGACATCGCGGGCCTCTCGTCACAATGTGTAGCAATAGCAGGCTAAACTACTCCAACTGCTGGAACTACCGAAGTCTGATACAGGGGCGCCATCTGCTCCTTAGTGTGAGTGGTGGGAGTCTGAGCTCCTCCCCCAACCTGAGCGACAGCTGGTGCCATATGAAATACCCCGGTATGGGCCACACTCCCCATAAGGTCCACTAAGTGGACTAGGGCGTCTTGAAGTATGAGGGTAGCAATGAATCCCTCCAGGACTGAGCGGGTCCAACAGGTGCGGTTTGAATAGGGTCTCCTCCTCATGCTCAATTTGAGGCTCTACAATGGGTGCTGCTGCACGTGCTCTAGCCTAAGCTTTGCCTCGGCCCCTACCTCTCCCCCATCCCCTACCTCTGGTAGTGGCTGCAATAGGGGGCTCTGGCTCCTGAAGAGCTGTAGATGTGTGCGTGTTCTCACCATCTGTGAGACAACCAGAATAGAATGTTCAAACTTCAGTAATAGAATAAAGTTGCACGATGGTAAAAAAGAAAGAAGTGAAATTTTCCTAAAGCTCTAAAGCATCTAGAAGATAAGTACAGACATCTCCGCATCGATCCTCCAGGCTCCACTAAGCTTGCCCAATGATTCGTGAGACCGAGGAAACCTAGTGCTCTGATACCAACTTGTCACGACCCAGAATCCCAACCTCGAGGCCGTAATGGTCCCTAACATTCCACTTGCTAGTAAAGCCAACGTTAGCTAATAACTTATCCACTTTTAACAATTCAAATTAAACATTAATAATAAGAAACTGTAATAGTTTGAAATAGATATGATAAATACAACGTAGCATAGTCCAAACTTCTCCCAAAAATCTGGAGTCATGAATTCATGAGCATTCTAGGATTCTACAGATAAATTTTGAATGAAATGCAACAGTTTTAAATAAGGAAACAGTAAAGATAGGATAGAAAGGGACTTCAGGGACTGAACGCTAGCAGCTCTACCTCAAGTCTTCAAAAGCAGTTGAATCCGAGCAGCCTCCTCTACGCGTAGCTGGGACCAATACTAGTATCTACACAAGAAGTGCAGAAGTGTAGCATGAGTACAACCGACCCCATGTACTTTGTAAGTGCCGATCCTAACCTCGACAAAGTAGTGATGAGGGTATGGCAAGTCACTCACAAATAACATGTATGAAATAGTAATAACAACAACATGAATAAAAATAAAATAGTAAACTCAAATAACCAGACCTGTAGGTCAACCATCAAAGGGCCCCAGGATAACATAATCTTAAATCTCATATCACAATATAGAGAACAACCTCTACAGCCTCAAACAAATATAACACATCAAATCCGTTCTGGCGCACAACCCGATCCCACCATATTATCATATGTTCATATCATATTCCGTCCGTATCTCTTCATATCATATCATTTCAATAATATTCCGGCATGCAACCCGATTCTGCCATATCAATTCATTTCAATATCATTGCGGCGCGCAACTCGATCCTAATAATTTCAAACTATTAACATAGAAAACTCAACACCAATATTTATGAAATGTCAACACAAAAGAAGATGAAACGTACAGATCATTTAAGATCCACCAATAGAACAGATAATATCTAACACTTTGAAATCCCAAACCTTATCTATTCAACAATACAAGAATAGATAAACGGCTCACGTAAGCAAAATAAGATACTAGAGTGTATCGAGTAATATAAGGACAATAAAAGCAGTAAAACATGTGACAATGAGAATATACAATCAAGGTAAGTAGGAAAAAGTAGCAGGTAGCAGATTATTGAGTGAAAAATGAACAAATCATGCAAGTAACAATTTAGGTAACTATTTAACAAGTAAAGCATTCATGTCAAGTAGGAACATGCGACAATTAGAGCATATAATAAGAGACAACATGGAATAACGTAGACATGGAAATAAATAGCCTAGTCCCGCACGCTAAATCCCACGATGGCGCATGTACACTCCTCACCTCGCATATACGCCATTTCCCCACATAATCCACATAAACCATAGTCAACGAGTCTTAATTTCCTCAAGTCAAGGTTAGACACAACACTTACCTCTTTCCGCAATCAAATCAACACTCAACCACGGCCTTTCTTTTAGAATTAGCCTCCGATCCAGTCAAATTTAGCCAAATATAGTTCAAATAATTCAAAATAAGCTTTAGAAGCTACGCATGAGAGAAAAAGCTTTGATCTTTGATGAAATTGGAAAAAGTCAACCCCGGGCTCGCCCAGCCAAAACCCGAGTTCAGGGATAGATTTCAACAACCCATAACCCCCACGAGTCCATTTATATGTTTGTTTTAAAATATGAGTCCAATTCGACTCTGAAATCACAAATTTTCATTTTTCAAAGCATAGAAAAAAATCCTCAAAATTTCTATTAGATTCTCATGCATTTGATGTTAAACTCGTGTATAATCATTTAATATAATTAAAAATTGATCAAAATCACTTACCCAATAATTGTAAGTGAAAATACCCTCTCCAAATCGCCTCCTATCGAGCCTAGAGTTTTAAAATGAGAGAATGAGACACAAATTCCTAATTCCAAACCTTATGTTAAGGTGTAGATGTCGCAATTGCAACACTAGGTTTGCAACTGCAAACCCTCGTAATTGCGAAGAATGACTCACAATTACAGCGGCTGTCATCCTAATGGGATGTTGGAAATGCGACATTGACTTCGCAATTGTGAAGTATGCTTCCACCTCAAATGCGAAACTACCCAGCCCCTGCTTTTCTTCGTAATTGCAAGTGAGGCACTGCAATTGCGATACCTTCCCTCTACTGTTCACTTCGCAATTGTGATAACTTGAGCACCATCATACCAGCAATCCAAAAATGATTTCAACCCAATCTAAAACACGTCTGGAACTCAGCGTAGCCCTCGGGGCTCCAAACCTCGCTCACGCGATCAAAACACCCAAATAACATCTAGAAATATGAATCAGACATCAAAACGCATGAAATTCAAAAGCAAACTCAAGAACTTCTAGAATCACAACCAAGCGTCTGAATCCTATAAAACCACCTCCGAATCGCACCAAATTTTGCAGACAAGTTTCAAACAGCAAAACGAACCTATTTCAAGTCCCAAAACCAACATCTAAACCCGATAATCATAAAGTCAATCTACGGTAAAACCTTGGGAATTTCCAAACATTCAAATTGCTAACTTTCGGCAAAACAAGTCAAATCAACCTAGGGACCTCCAAATTTAATTCCGGGCATATTCCCAAGTCCAAAATCACAATACGAATCTACCGGAATCAAAACACTGATCTAGGGTCGCTTACCCAAAATATTGATCGTGGTAAACTCTAGAATCATTTTTAGTCAAAATTCTCATTTTTCTTAAAAATTGCCCATGAAAGCTTTTCGAGAAGTGACTCGGACCATACACGCAAACCAAAAAACATAAAATGAAGCTACGAGTGGTCTCATATTAGGAAAATTAAGGATAGAACTCAAAACTACCTATCAGGTGATCACAATTATCTTTGTAGAGATGAGGTAGAGCTGCATCTCGACCGGAATCTTGGCGTCTCTTTTCATTATGTAATGTTGTCTTTCATTCAAACACTATTTATATTTGGCATTTCAGACTTGTATTTCTATTTTACAGCTCACGATTCTATCTTTATCTGGTCTGGGGGATTAATTATGTATCGACGCTATTATGTTATGCTGATGGCTTTAGACTTGTAGTATTTTTGTCATTTGTGTTATTATGATTCGTTATTATTATGTCCGACTTGCCTAGTAAGTGTGTTAGGCGCCATCACTATTGATTGGTGGTTTTGAGTCGTGATAATCCATCTATCAATCTAAAGTATCATAGTGCATATTTTTGGACTAATAGATAAATGTAGGGCATATTTGGACTGATAGATGGATGGAGGATAAATGCAAATCATTTACCAAACAATAGGGGATAATTTTGACCCTTTTTTATATCTGTATTAATAACCTGTTAGTGTCAACTGAACTCCCGAAGTAGATATTAAAAAGTTCAACTCCACATTGATGCTTGTTCTAATTTAATCAGGCATGAAATTTAAGAAAAATATAACAAAAAATTATAATTTGCGGTCTTAAATACACTATATATGTGTGATTATAAGATAATTAAAATTTGTGGTTTCAAGCGTGTCATAATATTTGTATGGTTATAGAAGCATCACATTAAGGTTAAAATGAGATATTTAAAGTTAATTGCTTCCAAATATAAAAATATGTCATTCTTTTTAGAACTAATTAATAAGATAATAATGTCAAAAAAAATTAGGACTTGGTTAATACATACGATAATCCATATTATATTAAAAGCACGAAATCCCTTAGCGAAATGTCTGTTACGCGGCGCCTTCCTATGCTGTCTTAGAAGGGCAAGGTAAGGCTAATCAACCGATGTCCGTGCGGTTACTATTTGTCAAATGGGGTCCCCTCTGTATGCTTGATGAGACTGTCAGTGCCGTACGAGAAAACCAATGTCAAGAGCTATTGAGAGAACAAAAAAGAGAATGAGAATGAAAGAAAGCTTGATTGCATTAATGAAAGCTATTACAGAATGGCAACACAATGTCGAGGGGGAGAGACACCAATAGAGAGAATTGTTTGATTTCTTGAAAGTTTTACTGCTTGATCCCCCCTAATAACACTTAAAATAAATAAACCAAAGTTACAAGACTTGACATAACTAAGCAATGGAAATACAAGAAGTAAAGCTACTCTATATTTACCTAAAATGGACTTAGATTCCTACAAAGCAAAAGCAGGTCTGTTGGATGCAACCTTGTCATTAGCATCAGGCTCTATGCGCGAGGTAATGGCCGCAGGGCATGGGTCGATTGTGTTGACAACGGGCGCGTGCTGGGACACAGCCTGCTGACGAGCACTGTTTCAATCTATTTGCGGCTAGGCGCTGGTGAGGGATATTGATGGGCAACATTGGCACATGTGCGCTTGTCACATGGCATGGCCAAGACGACGGGGCTGTCCATGGAGCTAGGCATTGGGAGGCTTGCTAGGATGCCATGAGGTGCGTCAAAAGGGTCATGGGGCATGGCTGGAAAGCCGACCATGACATTCTCCCCCACTTGAGTTGGCGACGTCCTCGGCACCTTACTTGCAATGTGATAATCGATCACTCTCTTGTAGTCTATGAGGTTCATTCCCCTCTCCCAGGTATTCTTTTTATGTATCATAATCCTTCAATTTCACCAAGAACTCTTGGTGATCTTTCCTTGAAGAGTGAATCACTCGATCATCAAGAATAGCTTCTACACGTCTTTTCCCGGTTGAATAAGAGCCTCAAATACTAGGTATTGTGAGTTGGCTCCGTGAAGGATCCTCCATGTCATGAAAAGGTTTCAGAAGGCTGACATGGAAGACTAGATGAATCTTCCACCAGGCTGGGTTATCCACCTGATATGCAACTTTCCCAATGCCCTTCTCAATAGACAAGGGTCCAATTTATTTTTGTGATAGGTGAGGGTCATGCACCTCTGTGAACATGTATCGCTTTGGGATTTTGACCATCACTTTGTCTCCCACTTGGTATTCAACAAAGCAACAATTTTGATCAACATGATTTTTCACCCGCTTTTGGGCTTTCAGAAGATAGCTCTGCACTATCTAAAAATTTTGCTTCCATTCTTTCAAGAACTATGGGCTCGAGGAGATTTCAACATGTTTGGGACATTGACAGTATGTGGGAGTAGCGTTTGTTGTGCGATAACAATTGCAAAACGCTACTATTGTACTAGAGCTCTTTTGTGAATGCATCCAAAAGCTTCACTCAATTCTTCTGCGATTCGGAGCGGCAAAGGTATTCCTCCAACATGCCATTGAACCGCTCTGTCTTGCCATCAGATTGCAGATGAAAACTTGAAATGTGGCTCAACTTGGACCCGAGGCACTTAAAGAGCTGAGTCCAAAAGTTGCTAGTGAAGCGAGAGTCCCGATCAGTAACGATGTCTTTAGGCAAGCCCCAATGTTTGACAACATGAGAGAAGAAGATTTGAGATGCATCTTCTGCTAATATATATTTTGGGACTTCTATAAATGTAGCATACTTTGAAAATCAATCTACCACAAAGAAGATAGTTGTAAGATCTCCGACCTTGGTTAATCGGGTGATGAAATTCCGTGACACGCTTTTCGAAGGTCTCTTTGGAACATGCAATGGCTCTAAAAGCTTGCTTGTGTCAAGCGGTCAAACTTGTCTTTCTGGTATACAAGGCAAGTCTGCACATATTGAGCAACATCATCTGGCATTTGAGGTCAATAATAAGCAGGGTGCAACAACGCCATGGTGCGTTCTTCTCTTGGGTGGCCGGCCCACAAAGTATCATGGAATTCCATCAGAAGAGACTTTCACAGATCCTCCTTTAGGAACATAAAGTCGATTCCCTTTCACCTTCAGGAACCCATCTTCCATGTACAACTGGTGAGTTTTGCCCTGTCTTGCCAGGTCGACCAAATGCCGTGCATAAGGATCCTTGGTGAGTAGATCCTATATCTGGTATTTTATAGTGGTGGCCACTTGACTCCCCTATAGGGTGGCGAGTACTGATGCTAGGTCAGCCCTCCGACTAAGCTCATAAGCAACTTGGTTGGCCTTCCCACTCCGGTCTTCCAAGTTGAAGTGAAAAGTTCCTGCCACCTGGCTTGTTGGCCATTCAACTTTGGCTGGGTCATGAAATGACTAACAACTTTGTTGTTTGTCTTGACCATGAATGGGGTTCCCAACAAATAGTGCCTCCAAAGGAATAAGTAATGGATGACAACTAATAATTGTGTTTCGTGGGCGGCATAACATTGTTCTGCATCCCTCAGCTACTGGCACTCGTATGCAACTAGATGCCCCTCTTGTAGCAAGACTCTGCCCAAAGCATAGTCGAAGGCATTCGTTTGTACTTCGAACCGCTTGGTCAATTCAGGAAGAGCTAAGACGGGGCTACTAGACATAGCCGTTTTCAGTGCGTTGAAGGCTTCCACTCACCTAGGACCCCAATCCCAAGGCATGAATTTCTTTAGGATTTCTTTTAGTGGAACTAAAATGAGAGAGTAATTTTCCACAAATCGCCGATTAAAGTTTCATAGGCGAAGGAACTCCCTCAAGGCATGGATATCCTTCAGCGACGACCAATTTATGATAACCTGAATTTTCTATTAGTCCATCTTGATCCGCCCTTCCTCGTTGACATGTCCAAGGAAATTGATCTATTTTTGGGTGAAGGAGAACTTGGATAGCTTCACATATAATTCGTGCTCCCATAGTCGAGCTAGGACCTTCCGCAAGTGCCCCTAGTGTTCCTCGAATGTTTTTCTATATACCACAATGTCAACGAAGTAGACCATTAAGAATTCTTCAATGTACTCTCAGAAGACTTGGTTCATTAGGGTGCAAAATGTGGCTGGAGCATTAGTCAAGCGAATGGCATGACTAGGAAGTCGTACGACCCATATCTTGTCACACAGTTCGTCTTGTGTTCATCTCCCTCAGCAATCTAGACTTGCAAGTAACCTGTCTTCAGGTCTATTTTTGTGACCATTGTAGCAGCACCCAGTATATGAAATAGATCTACCATTAACGGGATAGGGTACTTGTTCTTCACGGTGATTTTGTTTAGGGCCCAATAATCCACACAAAGTCATAGGGTGCCATCCTATTTCTTTTGGAATAGCACAAGGGACCTATAAGGGGACTTGGAGGGCACAATGATCCCCTTGTCTATCATTTCCGTCAACTATATCCAAAGCTTGGTAAGTTAGGGTTGTGAAATTCTATAAGGCTCCGGGGTCGGTGGTTTCGCACTGGACACCAACTTAATCTCATGGTCCATAGTGTGCCTAGGCGGGAGTCGCTTTGGCATGTCCTGTGGCATGAAGTCTTCAAACTCTTTTAGCAGATCCTTCATGGGTGCAGGAATGGGACCCGAAGAACATTCAATATCTTCAATATAGAGGGTAGCCAGGAATGTAGGTTCATGTCTTTTGACTCCCTTCTTCAACTGCAAGGCCAATATATTCTCCGCGGACATCTTTATGGTTGAGCATGGGATAATGCAGGGCTTGGCCCTATTTTCTCACATCATCAGTAGCATGTCTGCATAAGGTACAAGAATGGTGTTGGTTTTCCTTATGAATTCCAATCCAACTATCAGCTCGAAGTCATTAATGATCACCACACACAAGTTGAATTTTCCTTCATAAGGACCAAGCTTCACTGGCATTCCTTTGGCTATTACACCTACTGGCTGAGGCGGTGAGTTGATAGCGTTGATACACCTCTTCCCTTCCCACAACTAGACCAAGGTGCTTTACATGAGTTGAGGCTAAGTCATTATGAGTAGTGAATGTGTCTATCTTCGCCCGTATGGGCTTGCCATTAACTTTTATTTCGATGAACATCAGGGTCTTCTCTTGGTTAAGAGGAGGCACCTCATCTGCCTTCATTTTCCTTTTCTTGGTGGTTGGGCATGGGACCTTTTTCTTACTGATGCCGATACTGGTTCCCGCTAAGGCCTTATAAATAGAACAAAAAAGTGCATTGAAGGCACCTATTGGTTCTGCTTCGTCAGCATCGTCTGTGTCGTCATCCATCCCTTCATCAAAAGTTTGATGGGCATTCATTTTTGCCTGTGGGCATTCATTATTCCAATGTGTCCCTCCGCAATGATGACATCCTGAAAGGGGCTTCCTCCCCGATTGTTGTTGTAAGACGCAGTGCTATTGCTGCCTAAGGAAGGAGTCTTAGATTTGGTTTCACTCCAATCTCCACCGCTTCTTCTAGGGTCACCATTTCTAGGCTGGCCCCTTTTGTATCCTCCTCAGACAGGTGGTTGAGGACTATCCTTCTAAGCTTCCATTTGGTAGTCCCCAAGGCATTCCGCTGCTTAGCTCACCTTTGGTAAAATATCTACCCTTTGTCTTTGTAGCTCCATACAGGTATAAGGTTTCAAACCTTCTAGGAATGTGAGGAGTTTGTATTTTCCTCCCTATCCCGTATGTTCAGCATGAGTGCGGAGAATTCCCGTACGTAATCTCGGTCTGACTTAGTCTGGCGAAGCTCCCGGAGCTTTCTCCGTGCATTGTACTCAATGTTATCGAGGAAGATTTGTAGGCGTATGGCTGCTTTAGGTCTCCCCATGTCTCAAGAGTATCTTTACCAGCCCAGGTGGCTTCGTATTTCATCCACCACCAAATTTTAGCATCACAATGAAGATACATGGCAGCAATTGCTACCTTTTTTGCTTCTTCTAACTCCCCCACGGCATCGAAGTACTGTTCAATGTGAAACATGAAGTTCTCCACATTCTTGGCATTCTGAACCCCATTGTAGGGCTTTGGTTCAGGAATATTCAGCTTTTGAGGCACAGGGGCGAGGTTCACAGCACCCCAATGTGGTTTCCACCTCATCGGAGGAGGCCTTGTAATGCAGCATTGACAACATTGAGCTGGCTCGTCAAGTTGTCCACGAATTGCTACATGGAAGTCACCCTATCTGCCTCTTGTGCTCTATAGTCTAAATCTTCGGTCCGCTCCTGTTGGAGTGCCTCGAATTTACTTAAAATCTTGGCTGCCTCTGTGGTTTCCATTTGCCGATCTCCTTTAGAGTCGTGGCTGATGTTTGCTATGTCTCCTTTGTCCTGCCGCATCTTGCGGGTCCAGGTCATCTAACCTTTGCACTAGGTTGGTTCGTAGTTTAGACACCGTAATCGCGATGTTTTGTAATACGTTAACCATCTCTTCGAGGGCTGCAATGCGGTCCCCATGATTCACCATGGTTAGAAATGGTGACAATGGCAATGTGTTCCTTCGTCCGATGTCGAGCCTAGGCTCTGATACCAACTATACCGTGGTGCCTCCCTGAGATATCTTGGAAGGACGACATAAGGCTAAGCAACTAATGTCCGTGTAGTTACTGGGGTCCCTTCCATACGCTAGACGAGACTGTAAGTGTCGTACGGTAAAATCAATGTCAAGAGCAATTGACAGAACATAAAAGAGAATAAGAATGAAAGAAATCTTGATTGCATTAATGAAAGCTACTACAGAAAGACAACATGGTATCTAGGGGGAAAGACACCAATATAGAGAATTTTTTGCTTGCTTTAAAGTTTAACTACTTGATCCCCCCTAATAATGATTAAACTAAATAAATCAAAGTTACAAGACTTGACATAAATAAGATAGAGACTCATAATGGAAATACAAGAAGTAAAGCTACTCTATATTTACAACAAAATGGACTTAGATTCCTACAAAGTAAAAGCATGTCTGCTGGCGACAACCTTATCTTTAGCATCAGGGTCTGGGCGCGCGCCACTTGCGCAAGGCATGGGTGAATTGCGCTGACAATGGGCGCATGCTGGGGTGCAGCCTACCGAGAGGCACTGTTGGCATCTGCTTGCGGCTGGGTGTTGGCGAGGTGTATTGATGGGGCGATATAGGCACATGCGCGCTTGTCACTTAGCGTGGCCAAGACCACGCGACCGTCCATGGCGCTAGGCATTGGGAAGCTTGCTAGGATGCCGTGGGGCCCATCCAACGGATCATGGGAAATGGCTGGAATGCTGTCCATAACATGTCGTTCACCTTTTTCATCCTTTAAAAATAATTTTACATTGGATAAAATTATAATTTAAGTTACTTTCCTAATATTTAGGAATTTAAAATCAACTAGAATTTTATTTATAAAATCTTTCCTATTAAACTAGGTAGAAATCCTTAGCAAAATTTGGTTTAGGAGTCCTTATTTCCTCTATCTTCTTCCATTTTTAGAAATCCTTTTTTATGTTTACAAGATTATTTTTTAGTTAAAATGTTTTAGGTTTAGTAGTCCTTATTTTGCTTTTCTTTTTCGGAACTCATTGTCTTCAATATGTAATTTGATTATAAAAATAAGTAATAGTACTTTTTAATTTGTTGGAAACAATTCATATAGTAGTGTTGTTTATTGATTAAAAAAATTATAATAATTTGCATTTTACTTGTGAGAGAAATATTTTTGTTTTCTATCAATTTGCTAATCTTGTTTGTATCTTCTAAAATTAACTTGTGAATATATTATCAAAAAAGTTTTAGAAAAACTCTTACATTTTCAAGGCTTTTGTGTGATTACTGAAACTGAAAAAGAACCATAATAACTTGTGAATTGGAAAAGATGGAATTATAAAACTGGAATAAATTTTTAGTTGAATATATTGATTGATGATCGAGAACATTTTCTTCGTTTATTGAGTTAGCCATATAGGATCAATGTCATATTTGATGGAACATCTACTTTTATTATACAACTTAAAATAATATTTTAATATAATACTGTCACGGCCCAAAATGCACAAGTCGTGATGACACCTAACCCAACCTGCTAGGTAAGCCAACAGTCACATGACTATCAACAAAAAAGAGATAACATGATAAAATAACTTAACAACAGAGGAATGCCATAAAATATCTGAGAATAAGGTCAAAATTCTACTGCAACCAACCTCAAAATCTGGTGTCAACAAGTACACGAGCACCACTAAATAACAAGGTACGAAATAACTCCTCTAATACAACTGTCTGAACATGATAAACGGTAAAGCTAAAGATAACAGAAAGAGAACTTCAAGGACTGCGGACAGTATGTCAGCTACCTCGTAGTCTCCCAAATAGCTGGTACAACTCAAGCTTGGAAACCACCTCGTCTGGATGTACCTAGATCTGTACATGAAATGCAGAGTGTAGTATGAGTACAACTGATCCAATATACTCTATAAGTAACAACACTGACCTTTGGTTGAATGAAGTGACAAGCAGAACAATAGTCAAATGCCAGTACAATGACCGATAACAGTTCAGAAAATAAAGGATAAACCGTAAAAACAATAGATCAATGATATCAAGTACAACTCGTTCTCGTTTCAGAAATTTAGGCATGCTTTCAAATATAATAGTTTATAACTCAACACGGATAAAGCAGGTCAATTACCACTTAGCATGAGGAAAATACATCTCTATGCCTACACGTCAATTCTAAACGTATATAAATGATATCACAGTGGATCCATTAATAGTATTTACACTTAGTACTGTACAGGTGCCTGACATAATTGCCTATTATCAAGCACATATATGAAACACTGTGCCTGCACCCCCTACTAGCATGTCGACTCCGGAGAGGCGGATCCTGCTGATGTGTCGGGTAATTTCGGCACATTTTGATACTACTTGCTTAGAGTTTAACTCGTTTTATGTGCAAATTCAACCGATACTTATGTAATTTTAGTGTATTTGCAGAACATCGAGTGTAAGGACCCAAAAGCACGGAAAAGAGCTAAGAAGGCTAACTAAAGACAAGAAAAGACTTAAACAGCATCGCAAATGTGAGTATGCGATCGCAAACAGCGAATGCAGACCACATAGCTCACAAGTAAATCGCAAACAAGGACAGAACTCTGGGCAGTCCTTCATGTCGAGAATGCAATGCGAATCGCAAATTTGCATTGTCAAATCGCAAACGCAAGCAGAGTTTTTGGGTGAAAAACAGGGTGAAGAATGCGATCGCATTTCGCGATCGCATAATCAACATGCGGACCGCAAAACCATCATGCGATGAAGGCAAAAATTCTGGGTTAACTATGCGACAGTCAAGGAAGATTTGCGGTCCACATTTCTGTTTTGCGACAGAAATGCGGTCCGCATTATTACAGCTGGGGCAAATCAGTCCAAAGTTCGCCTCGGGTTTTGGGCCTCTAGAAATAGGTTTAATAGGATTTTGTGAGGGACATCTTGTCATAATTGAGAGTACAAAGTACGGGCAATTAGCTAGTTTGAATTCTTGGAAGCTTTTGGGATCAATTACTTTCTATTCTGTAAGATTATGACAATTACTATTCTTTCTTATTCAATGTTCAGCATGAGTAGCTAAATTTAAACGCTAAGGTTGTGAACCCTAGATGGGTACAATGTTTTTGAGATTTTGATATTGAATATGATTTCAATGGATGATTGATATTTATTTACTTCTTATTCTTCAACAATTGTTAATGGTTGCAAACATTAACGAACGCCAATTAATTCTATCTTTGCTTGGGAAAGTGGGATAGAATTTGGTAGAAGTAAATAACAAAGACTCAAGGCTTTAAACCTTGTTTAATAAAATCGATTAGGAATAAGTGGATTTTAATTTGGCATTAATTGATTGTTTTTAATCACAACTCTTTTGTATTTGGAAAAATCATAAAGAGGATATGTTATCCAACTATTGAAAAATATTGTGTAGTAAATTAGGCATCAATTGCATATCAAGAAAGTTTTCCGTTGGAAATATTCAATATTAATATCAATAGCATTGTATTACATAAAGGAGAACACAACCTTGGTTTCTTTAATTCATATTATTTACATTCATAATATTGCAATCAGTTTTCGTTTATACTTAAGTTCAATATTCCTTTTTATTACAATTACTTGATAGAACTACGACTTAGTCGAGTATTACACTAATTAGATAAACGTTTCACACCTATTCCCTGTGGGATTCGACCCTAACCTTGTTGGGTTATTATATTTGACACCGACCGCTTACACTATTCTTTAGGTGTAATTTGAGCGTATCAAATTTTGGCGCCGTTGTCGGGGAATACGGTTCTGAAATTACTGATTAGTGTATACTTTACTTTACGTCTAATTCTACTCTATTACACGTTGTTTGTTGTGTTTGGTGTAGACAGGGAGATGTGTCAGACCATGAAGATGATGTGGAGATACAGGAGGAAGGAAATCCATTTGCAGACATTGAGGACTATGTTGAGGATACGAACGCCATTGTACCTCTTGCTATCGGTGCCGCTAGTTTCAAGATAGAACATGGATTAATTCTGATGCTGAAAGCGGAGGGATTTTTCAGAAATTCCACGGATGATGATCCAACACAGCACCTCGGAAATTTCTTGGGTGTTTGTGCGATGCATAAGCAGAATCATGTCTCCGACGATGCTCTGAGGTTGAGATGCTTTAAGTATTCTTTAGTTGGGGATGCGAGGAAATGGCTTCAAAATCTTCCTCCGAATTCTATATGTTCATGGCCTGAACTTGTCCGAGCGTTCTTGTCAAAATGGTTTCCACAAAGCAAGAAGTCCGAGCTCAGGGACAAGATCTTCTTCTTTAAGCAACTACCTGGTGAACAGTTACATGAAGCGTGGGATCGCTTCAAATTATACTTGGTGAGGTCTCCAAACCATGGTTTTCCAGCTTCCATCTTGCTGGAAAATTTTACATGGGTTTGGACCCTATGAACCAATCAATAGCGAAGAATGCAGCAGATGAATCTTTTATGGACAAAACCTTCGCTAGGGTGACTCAGATCTTAGATAAAATGGCAAAACACAACCAAGATTGGCACTCTGAAGATTCCACAGGTGGAATTGCAATTGGCTCTCCTTCGATGAATAATTTGATCAAGGAAAATCAACAACAAGACCAAATGATTGCAGAACTTGCCAAAAATGTCAATGAATTAACAAAGCTTTTCACGGAGAATCAGAAGAAGAAAGTGAATGTGGTTGAGAATGTGCAGCCGTTACAAAATTATGATTATGAAGAGGCAAATTATGTTAATAATTCTCAAGGAGGATACCAAAGGCAACAGTACCAAGGTCAAGGCTCTCAAAATCAATGGAGACCAAACCCGCAAGGGCAAGGTCACCATCAATGGCGAAACGACCAAAGTGGCTTTAATCAAGGAAACTGGAACAACAATAACAATTTTTCCAATCAAAGTTCTAACCCTTATGTTCCTCCAAAGGGTCAGTATTCAAATCAGGGATCCTCTAGTGAGTCTAAATTGGAGAGCATGCTTGAAAGGATACTACAAAACCAAGAAAAGTCTGATAATTCCATGAAGAACATGACTGAGTTGGTTGGCTCTCACACTGCGGCGATTCAAAAGCTGGAATTGCAATGAGAGATCTTTCTCGTGAGCAATATCCACAGCAGAAGGGAACACTCCCTAGTGATACGATTGCAAATCCAAAGGGAAGTGGGAGTGGCCCAACTTCCCATATCATGGCCATCACTACCAGGAGTGGTAAGATATTGCAAGGAAAGAATGAGCAAGCAGTTGATGTGGAAGAACTTGAAAATGGAGTTGAAGTTGAAGAACCCAATGTTGCTGAAGTAAAGGAAACTCCAGAGGTTGTGCAAAACCGAGATGAGACCCGAGAAGGGATGAAGAAAAAGGCAGAAGAAACATCAAACATTCTTCCGCCGATTCCTAGACACCCTCCTCATTTCCCCTAGAGACTTGCGAGAAGAGTGGAAGACAGCAAGTTCGAGAAGTTCTATGATATTCTCAAGCAGTTATCTGTAAATATACCATTCTTGGAGGCTTTTCAAGAAATGCCCGGTTTTGCCAAGTATCTAAAGGATTTGATCACGAAGAAGAGAACCACCAAGAATGAGGTGGTGCATATGACTCACCGGGTTAGTTCTATCATTGCTACAAATCCAATTCAGAAGAAAGAGGACCCGGGAGCATTTACTATTCTGTGCACTATTGGAGTGCGCGACTTTGCAAAAGCAATCTGTGACAATGGGGCCAGCATAAATCTAATGCCGCTTGCCATTTACAAACAAGCGGGATTAGGAATGCCAAGGCCGACGAGCATGAGGTTGCAGATGGCTGATCGTTCAATCAAGAGACCAGTTGGTATTGTAGATGATGTGATTGTGAAAGTTGGGAAATTTCATATACCAGCTGATTTTGTAATTCTTGACTGTGCTGTGGACAAGGAAATCCCTATTATATTGGGGAGACCATTCTTAGGTACTGGAAGAGCCCTTATGGATTCGGAGCGTAATGAAATTAAATTCCGAGTGAATAACGAAGAAGTTACCTTCCAAGCTAGTAAGGGTATGAAGTTACCAAACGAGTACGAGAGCATTTCAGTGATTGGTATTATTGATGAAGTAGATGATGCTGTTGAGATGAAGATGGAAGAGCAATGCCTAGGTGAAGCATTGGCAGCTATATTGGTAAACTTCTATGGTGATGATATGGATGGCTTTATGGAGTCAGTGAATGCATTAGAGGGGCGTGGTTCTTACTTGTATACTCCACCAAAGCTTTCCCTTGATTTGGAGAATAGAGCTACACCTCTTGCAAAGCCGTCCATTATCGAACCACCTCAATTAGAGCTGAAACCACTTCCTTCGCATTTGAGGTATAAATTTCTTGGCTTTAATAATACTTTACCAGTAATTGTTTCTTCGTTGTTGAATGATGTGCAGGTGGAACAGTTGCTAAAAGTTTTGAAAGAGCATAGACAAGCCATCGGTTGGACAATTGCGGACATTCGGGGGATCCCTGCTAGAATTTGTGAGCATAAGATTCAATTAGAAAGTGGGACAAAACCGAGTGTGGAACATCAACGAAGGCTGAATCCGTCAATACAGGAAGTGGTAAAGAAAGAAATAATCAAATGGTTGGACGCTGGGGTAGTCTACCCAATTGCTGATAGTTCATGGATAAGCCCGGTGCAATGTATGCCAAAGAAGGGAGGCATGACTGTGATAAAAAATGAGAAGAATGAGCTTATTCCTACGAGAAATGTAACTGGATGGAGAGTGTGCATGGACTACAGGAAACTAAATAGCGCCACATGCAAGGACCATTTCCCTATGCCTTTTATTGATCAAATGCTTGATCGGCTAGCGGGAAAGTCCTTCTATTGCTTCCTTGATGGATACTCCGGTTATAATCAGATCAATATCGCTTTGGAGGACCAGGAAAAGACTACATTCACATGCCCATATGGCACATTCGCTTTTAGCCGGATGCCATTCGGCCTATGCAATGCTCCAGCTACCTTCCAGAGATGAATGATGTCTATCTTCTCCGATATGGTAGAGGATTTCCTTGAGGTTTTTATGGATGATTTTTCGGTAGTATGTGAAACTTTTGAGCACTGGCTGAAGAATCTGAAACAAGTGCTCAAACGATGCGAAGAGACAAACCTTGTACTAAATTGGGAGAAATGTCACTTCATGGTGGATGAAGGTATTGTTCTAGGACATAAAATCTCTAGGCGTGGCATAGAAGTAGATAAAGCTAAAATAGAAATCATCTCTAAGCTTCCTCCACCCACGTCCGTCAAAGGTGTCCGTAGTTTTTTGGGGCATGCCGGATTCTACAGGCGTTTCATTAAGGACTTCTCAAAGATTACAAATCCAATGTGTAAACTCCTTAAGAAGGATGCCAAGTTCGTCTTTGATGAGAAATGCCTCACAGCTTTTGAGGAACTGAAGACTAAGCTCACCACGGCACCCATTATTGTCACACCTGATTGGTCGCTTCCTTTTGAACTTATGTGTGACGCCAGCGGTGTAGCTATTGGAGTTATGCTGGGACAAAGACACAATAAAGTTCTTCGCCCAATATACTATGCTAGCAAAACACTTAATGGGGCGCAGATTAATTACACCCGTAACCGAGCAAGAACTGTTGGCCATTGTGTATGCTTTCGAGAAGTTCCGTGCGTATCTGCTGGGCTCTAAAGTAATTGTGTACACCGATCATGCAGCTCTCCGTTATCTGATGGCGAAGAAAGATGCAAAGCCGCGACTAATCTGTTGGGTTTTACTGCTGCAAGAGTTCGATTTTGAAGTTATGGATCGGAAGGGAACACAAAACCAAGTGGCAGATCACTTGTCTAGAATTGAAGAATCGGGGAGACAAAAAGGAGAGCTGGAAATCAATGATGCATTTCCAGATGAGCAAATACTGATGTTATCCAATTCCTTTGCACCGTGGTATGCAGACATCGCTAACTACATAGTCAGCGATCTTATTCCTGAAGGGTTAGAATTTTACCAAAAGAAGAAGTTCTTGAGGGATTGTCAAAACTATTATTGGGAAGAACCCTTCTTGTTCCGTGTTTGTGCGGACAACATAATCAGGAGTTGCGTGCCTGAGGAAGAGATGGTACAAATTCTGAAAGCTTGTCATGACTCACTGGTTGGGGGTCATCATGGGGGGAATAGAACGGCAGCAAAAATCTTGGAATGTGGTTATTACTGGCCGACCATTTATCAAGACGCTAATCAGTTGGTAAAGTCTTGTGACCAATGCCAACGACAGGGCCCAATTTCTAGGAGGCATGAGATGCCTATGAACTTTGTGATGGAAATCGAACTATTCGACTTTTGGGGTATTGACTTCATGGGCCCTTTTATAAGCTCATGTGGGATGAAATACATCTTAGTTGCTGTGGACTACGTGTCCAAATGGGTAGAAGCCATTTCTTTACCAAACAACGAGGCTCGGAGTGTGACCAGGTTTCTAAAGAAGAATATTTTCACCGGGTTTGGCACCCCAAGAGCCATTCTCAGTGATGGGGGTTTGCATTTCTGTAACAGAGTCTTTAAAGGCCTCCTTGACAAGTACGGTGTCAAGCATAAGGTTGCCACACCCTATCATCCACAGTCGAGAGATCAAGTTGAGGTATCTAACAGGGAAATAAAGAGCATACTAGCAAAGACGGTGAATGCAAACAGGATTGACTGGTCAAAGAAGCTAGATGATGCTCTATGGGCATAGCGCACAGCGTACAAAACCCCCATCGGTACATCCCCTTATCGGCTACTTTTCGGAAAAGCTTGCCATTTACCTGTGGAACATGAGCATAAGGCTATATGGGCCTTAAAAAGATTAAACATGACTGGGCAGAGGCTGGAGCTCTAAGTCTTGCACAATTGAATGAAATGGAGGAGTTCTGTCTTCACGCATATGAAAGTGCAGCAGTATATAAAGAAAGAATGAAATTCGTCCATGACAAAAAGATCTTAAGAAGAGAGTTCAAGGCAGGGGATCTGGTATTGCTGTTCAACTCAAGACTAAAACTATTTCCGGGGAAGCTAAAGTCTAAATGATCTGGCCCTTTTAAAGTTGTTGATGTCTCTCCCTTTGGAGCTATTGAATTAGAATCGGAGGATGGGCTCCGAACCTTCAAGGTAAACGGGCAAAGAATCAAGCACTACCTGGGAGTGCATGGAGAGAAACATTTGGTAAAGCAGCTGGCTCTAAAGGATGGTCCATGCCCAACCATGGATTGATTGCAGAGACGTCTTAGCTTCGTCGTGCCGCGACGTTAAATCAAGCGCTTCATGGGAGGCAACCCATGTGTGGTAACAAGTACTTTTGTTTGTTGTTGTACCTTTATTCAAGTTTTAATATTATATTTGTACTTACGGTATTTGAAGGATGTTTTAGAATGGAGGAATTTGACAAAAGGACACAAAAATTGAGAAGGAGTTCATGAAACGGTGGAAAACCAACAATGTGACAAATGCTACATAAATGCGATTGCATTATCAACATGCGAGCCGCATTTGTGTCGCAAACTGAAGCAGAAAATTTAACAAACATAGCTGTCACAAATGCGACGTTGTACAACAGTTCGCGGATCGCATTCGCGTTATGTGGTCCGCATTCTCATCGCAAACAGAGAATGAGAATTTGGTTCAAAACAATGACATAAATGCGGTGAGGTAGCTCTACTTTGCGTTCCGCATTTACAATATGCGATGACTTAATCATCGCATACTGACAGGTACGTGTCCGCATTCCCTCCTCTTCTAAATCCTTCAACCTAGTATATAAAAAAAAAGAGAAAAGGAAACACAACAGAGAACGAACAGCGATTGACATTATCGGAGGAAATTGAATTTCAAGCTTACCAAACATCAAAGTGCTGATTAAAAGTTGTCCTAAATCCTCACATCTTCTTCCTAGGTATGTTCGACCCTTGCTATATTTTTAATTTTTAATTTTGCACGTTAGGTTTGGTGTTTCAATGGAGTTTTTGAACTTTTGGGGGATGAAGACTAGGATCTAGGGTTATAATTCTTGGGGGATGAACCTACTTGTGTATCTAAAGGTATTTGCGGTCCACAAAATCAAAATGTGGACCGCAATTTGACCGCATCCCTAAACCCTAGATATTTGAGGAAGACAACAAATGCGGTGCCTTTGCGATCGCATAATGACTATGCGGACCGCAAAGGCACAGCAAACAAGGCCAGAACATTTTGAGTAGCATCATCAATTTTTGCGGTCAGTTTGCAATCCCATATCTCACTTTATGGTGAATATGCGATCGCATTTGTGTGTATCCGATAGGCCTATGCACAAAAACATTCTGCGATGGTTATGCGATTCGCATATTCCACCGCAGAATGAAACCTGGCTTGGCACACCTAAGAATGCGACGAGTTCGCGGTTCGCATAGTTGATATGCGACCGCAAACCACGCCACACTTCTGTAAGTCTTTGTTGATTATTCCTGTTTTGCTTTTCTCTAATGATGTCAATGTCGCTTACATCTTACCCTCATGCAGATATGGCAGCCAAAAAGCACTCCTCAAAGAGAAGGCCATCATCTACTCCTGCCACAGCACAAACCAGCCTGATGAGGAGGAACGCTTGCCTGAAGTTGATCTGGTAGCTGAGGCCAGAAGGAAACGCGGTGATGACCTTCAGTTTCGATTCGGTGTCGAAGGTTCCAGGACGCTGTTTAGGGAGGGGCTAACAAAAAGGAAAATCTTGGGGGAGAAAAAGCTGAGTTTGAATGGATTGCAGGAACAGTACCCTCATATTCTCGACAACATCAAAACGAGAAAATGGGAGTACTTTACTAGGGACCCTAAAGAATATAATGAGTCAATGGTCCGGGAATTCTATGCATCTTACAGAGCTTCACGAACGGGGTACCATAGACGCAATAGAATATTCACTGGCATCATCCACGTTCGGAGAAAGGCTGTGTTTTGCGACAGTGAGCATATTAATGAACTCTACTTCCCCGATTGGGAATCAGGCACAGCTGAGTACGATGCCAAGTACTCCAACAGAGAACACGAACGTGGATGGATAGCGTCCGTTATTGCCAAGGGGACTCCTGCCTGGATTAACCCTGGAAAGAAAATCTATAAAGAGGACCTCACAAGGGAGGGATAATTTTGGCTAAACTTCGTCACCTCCCATTTAATACTGTCCAGAAACGAAACAGATATCAGCATTGAGAAAGCACTTCTCATTGCGTGTATTATGACCGGTGTTAAAATTGATGTGGGGAGTCTCATTTTCCAGGAGATTGGCATCCGGGCAACGCACCATGCCACATCACTTCCCTTTCCGAGTTTGATCACAACCCTTTGCCAAGTGGTGAATGTTCCTTTCTTGCCACAAGCTGACAAACTCGGAAAGTCAACGAGGGATATAGATATCACTCGTATCAGTGATTCAGCTGCTCCAACAGAGACCCCAATCCAGGACATTGAATCCCAAAATCTCCTATCTCCCCAAGATCCAGAAGCCTCCACTGCTACTGCAGAGATTGCACCCCCATCCACCACGGGTCCATCTTCTTCAACAATGCCAGCCCTTTCAAGACTTGGTCTAATTGCACATCACGCCAATGCCAAAGTGGACCAACTTTTGAAAACCCTGCCCCACCTGATCAAACAGGCCCTGACTCCTATTCAAACGTTAGTGACCGCTCTCCAGCAACAACAAACATTGTTCGGAGATCGGTTGCACAAACTTGAGTCTAGGGTTGAACAGATTGAAAGAGGTGAGGCTAGGGGTTTACCCCAGCTGAGGGAGGAAGTAAAATCCATGAAGACCGAACTCCAGAAAATGCAAAATTTGGAGTTCGACATAGCATCTCTCCTCCCCAAAGAGGGTAACCAGAGTGCAGACACTGCTGCACCAGACTTGGGCTTGGACTTCACTGCTCTAATAGCAGACATTGCACCTTCGTCTGCCAAAGTGTCTCATCCTCCAGCTCCTCCGATACCGGTAGATATTACTGATGACGAGACATCGGGGCAGTCATCAGAGTTAGAAGGGGAGGAGTCAGAGGATGCTAGTTCATGGTCCGATGAGGCTGATGGCCCTAAGGAGAAGGGAAAAGCAATTGCGATGCCAACAGTGGAGGAAGAAGAACACGCAGACATTGAGGGCCATACAACACTCGCTAGCAGATATGGCCGCCCTTGCAGACTCATCGGCCACACAGCCACCAGTGGGCGAAGCTAGCAGCTCAGCAGCCCCACCACCTGCTCCAGTTCAGCCTCGCAGCCCTCCTGCAGCTCCAGAGGATTCCTAGGCTACTGAATCTCGTCGCGCAAATGCGCCCCAGGGATCCCCTAGCACTCTATCTTCTTTTCTTATGAATTGGGGATAATGCATGATTTCGGTTGGGGGGTGGTAGCCTTATTTGTGTATTTGATCTATTTTCTGGCATGTTTAATGATATTGATAACTGTAAAATATGCAGTAATGATTATGATTTATGTATATATGCTGTTGTAGTTAAATAGTTAGTGAAATGAAGTTTTTCAATAAAATCCCCTTGTTTTTTCTTTGCCGGGTTCTTTTTCAAGGGAGTAATAGTAGAACCGGGTTTATTAAAATGAGATATATTGACCGGGATGGTGAAATTGTTTAGTATCAAGTATGTAAATTTGTGTGTAGATTATACCCTTGTTAACAAATCAACTATGTGAACTGGAGGCTCACTCTTTAACTCTAGGTCCACCTAGAGTCGTGTATGTATACATGAGGAAAGCCTCGAGTGACCAAATGTTAACTCTAAAGCTGTAAACTATGTTAACCAAACAGTTTATGTGCCAATGTGTGTGAGCTCTTTGTTTGAATATTTCTTGTGTTGCTTCTGCCATCTAGAACTTGCCCGGTTGGTTTTTCGATGCTTATTATAAGTGTACTGAGTTGGAGAAAGGATCTTAGGCATTCTTTGTTTATGTATGAAACCTTTTTAGCCTCTTTTAGCCTACCCGTGTATAAATAATATCACTTGTTCCCCATTTGAGCCTTTTAGCCTTTTCCTTGGCCTCCTCATTACAAACCTTTCCCGTTCGTAAAACAATGACCTCTTTTGAACCCGTTCCTCCTTGAACATTGAGAACAGGGCTAAAAGCCTAACTTGGGGGTGTGGGTCAAAATGGAAATGGATAAGGCTGTGAAGCGAGGGTGAGAGCCTGCTAATGTGAATTTATGAAAGCTCCAAAGAAGAAAAAAAAAAAGAGAAAGAAAGAGAAAGAAAGAGAAAAGAAAAAGAAAATAGCTATACATGTATTTACAATAATGGAGCTCTAAAATAGATTTGAGAGGTATTTAAGGCGGTCCCACTTTGGGAACTAAACGCCAGTGAGGCTATGGGGTTGAAAAGAAGCGAAATGTTAAAAGAAAGAAGAATGTAATTAGTGTTCAAGGAGGATGTATTCACTCACATCTAAATATATATCCTACCCTTCCTTAAACCTACATTACAAGCTTACAAAGTCCTTATGTGATCTCCAACCGAGTGTTCTTAGAAGTAGGTGACGAATTAAAATAAGGGCAAGCATATGGTATGGCATGTGGTGACACTTGAAATTTTGTTCTGAGAGTGAGTGTATTTGCATTTGAGTCCCTTTGTAGTGTTATGATAAATATTGTGAGAGTGGGACTTTATTTCCAGTGAGGGCACATAAACTGCTAGGTTGATAGAAAGTTGAGTTTTGAGTAAAGCATAAGTGCATTCAGCTGAAGGTAGCCTTTAGTTACTTTGTTGAGGCTCAAAGTTCACGAGCTGATTGGTTGTCCTTGAATATACTGATGATTCAGGAAGGGTAAAGTATTCAAAGAG
>MCJB01019899.1:159133-183659 GCA_002018475.1 Nicotiana obtusifolia | reverse complement strand
CACATTTTGATACTACTTGCTTAGAGTTTAACTTGTGTTATGTGCAAATTCTACCGATACTTATGTAATTTTAGTGTATTTGCAGAACATCGAGTGTAAGGACCCAAAAGCACGGAAAAGAGCTAAAAAGGCCAACTAAAGACAAGAAAAGACTTAAACAGCATCGTAGATGTGAGTATGCGATCGCAAACAGCGAATGCGGACCGCATAGCTCACAAGCAAATCGCAAACAAGGACAGAACTCTGGGCACTCCTTCATGTCGAGAATGCGGTCGCATATGCAACCGCAAAACAAGAATGCGAATCGCAAATTTGCATTGTGAAATCGCAAACGCAAGCAGAGTTTTTGGGTGAAAAACAGGGTGAAGAATGCGATCGCATTTCGCGATCGCATAATCAACATGCGGACCGCAAAACCATCATGCGATGAAGGCAAAAATTCTGGGTTAACTATGCGACAGTCAAGGAAGATTTGCGGTCCACATTGTTTTGCGACAGAAATGCGGTCCGCATTATTACAGCAGGGGCAAACCAGTCCAAAGTTTGCCTCGGGATTTGGGCCTATATAAATAGGTTTAATAGGGTTTTGTGAGGGACATCTTGTCATAATTGAGAGTACAAAGTACGGGCAATTAGCTAGTTTGAATTCTTGGAAGCTTTTGGGATCAATTACTTTCTATTTTGTAAGATTATGACAATTACTATTCTTTCTTATTCAATGTTCAGCATGAGTAGCTAAATTTAAATGCTAAGGTTGTGAAGCCTAGATGGGTACAATATTTTTGAGATTTTGATATTGAATATGATTTCAACGGATGATTGATATTTATTTACTTCTTATTCTTTAACAATTGTTAATGGTTGCAAACATTAATGAACGCCAATTAATTCTATCTTTGCTTGGGAAAGTGGGATAGAATTTGGTAGAAGTAAATAACAAAGACTCAAGGCTTTAAACCTTGTTTAATAAAATCGCTTAGGAATAAGTGGGTTTTAATTTGGCATTAATTGATTGTTTTTAATCACAACTCTTTTGTATTTGGAAAAATCATAAAGAGGATATGTTATCCAACTATTGGAAAATATGTGGTAGTAAATAAGGCATCAATTGTATATCAAGAAAGTTTTCCGTTGGAAATATTCAATATTAATATCAATAGCATTGTACTACATAAAGGGGAACACAACCTTGATTTCTTTAATTCATATTATTTACATTCACAATATTGCAATCAGTTTTCGTTTACACTTAAGTTCAATATTCCTTTTTATTACATTTACTTGATAGAATTACGACTTAGTCGAGTATTACACTAATAGATAAACGTTCCGCACCTATTCCCTGTGGGATTCGACCCCAACCTTGTTGGGTTATTATATTTGACACCGACTGCTTACACAATTCTTGAGGTGTAATTTGAGGTCCTGCCGAAGCGCAAACTATAATCACTTAGCCCAATAATGAGGCCTGGTGAACGTGTCGCCTCAAAATAATAACACTTAGCCCAGTATGGGGCTGGCATACGCGTCATCTCAGAATCAGTACCAAACCGGCTCTAAGGCCCAAACTCAGTCATTTACTATTCAAGTCTTAGATGAACACATCTCAAATATTCAACTAAACAGTTTTACCCTTAAGCGATATCAGCAGCATGTGAGGAATCAAATATGAAGTACTGAGACATAGTGATCACATACAGATATAGTATCATGACTGAGAACATGTATGCAAATAAGATATGTAACTCAGAAACAACAAGAATAGCACTATCAAGTCTCAAATAGTTAGCATATAGCCTAGACATGATGTCTATCACGAATCAAAATTCAAATAATCAAGCAAGTATAGGGGACACAGGGATAACAACATATGATAGCAAAACAAGCCCAGTATTAGCCTAAAGTCCTCTCCAAACCATGAACAAATCGGTGCACGCACACACGCCCGTCACCAAGCGCGTACGTTACCCAAATATCTTTCACATAACATATTTCTTCAGGTTAAATAACCCCAAATCCAAGTTTAGATGTGTTACTTACCTCAAACCGCACAAATCACAACTCTAACAAGCCCTTCCCATGCTTATCGGCCTCCAAACGACTACAATATAGTCAGAAACAACTCAATATCAACAAATAATGCCGTAGGAAACAACTTCAAACAATAAAGTTTTGATCTTTATCAAAATCATAAAGTTAACCCCAGGCCAGTACCTTAGAACCTGAAAAAATTTACAAATACCGGACACCTATTTGGTTACAAGTCCAACCATACCTAAATCATCCAATTTCGACTTCAAGTCGACCTTCAAAACTCCATTTTTCATTTTTGAAACGTTTCCACCAAATCCCACATTTCTTCACTTTAATTCACTAATTAAATGCTAAAACAAAGATGGAATCATGATAGAACAACAAATCCGAGTCAAAAATAGTTACCCAAAACCGAGCGCTACAAATGATACTCCAACCCTCGATTTGGAATTTTAAACCTGCAGCGCAATGATTACACTTTGTAATTGAGTAATTTCCCTCGCGATTGCGAAGAACAAAAATCTTCAGTAACAAAAACCTTCTACGCGAACGCACACTCCAGGTCACGAACGCGATGACCAATTTCCCAAACATACGCGGTCGCGGACAGCCTCACGCGATCGCGATGAACAACGCGTGGAAATTCCCAGGCCTCCTCTTTCCTCTTCGCGAACGCATCTCCTCTCACGCAATCGCGTAAAACAACCCCTCAAAGCTTTGCGATCGCAACCTCAACCATGCGAACACGTAGAATAAATTTCCACATGCCAGACCTTACCCTCCGCGATCACGTCTCTCTCCTTGCGATCGCGAAAGAGGAAACCAGAATCTCAGATATCAACAATCCACAAAGTCCAAAATGAGTCCGAACTTGATTCGAATCACACCCGAAGCCCTTGGGACGCCATCCAAACATACCAACAGGTCCTAAAACACGATACAAACTTATTCAAAGCCTCAAATCACATAAAAGAAGTACTGAAATAACAAATCGCACCCCAATTCAAGCCTAATAAACTTATGAATTTCAAACTTCTAAAACTTATGTCGAATCATATCAAAGCAACTTCGTTGACCTCAAATTTTACACGCAAGTAATAAATGACACAACGGACCTATTCTAACTCTCCAAACCAAAATCTGATCCTGATATCAACAAAGTCAACTCTCGGTCAAACTTCTCAATCTTCCAAACCTTCAACTTTCTATCTTTCGCCAATTCAAGCTAAATGACCTCCAGACCTCCAAATCGACATCCGAACATACACCTATGTCCAAAATCACCATACAAAGTTACTCGAACCATCAAAATTCCATTTCGGAGTCGTCTACACAAAAGTCAAACTCTGGTAAAATCTTTTAACTTAAGCCTTCAACCTTGGGACCAAGTGTCCTATTTCACTCCAAAACATCCCCGGAATCAAACCAACCACCCCGGGAAGTCACATAACCATAATTAAATATAGAAGAAATGATAAATGGGGAAACGAGGCTATAATACTCAAAATGACTGGATCTTTACATTCTCCCCTTCTTAAACAAACTTTCATCCTCAAACGGGTCTAGAATCATACCAGGAGTCTCAAATAGGTGTAGATAGCTACTCCACGTCTCCCGCTCGGTCTCCTAAGTAGCCTCCTCGATTGGCTGGCCTCTCCACTAAACATTCACTGAAGCTATGTTTTTTTATCTCAACTTTCGAACCTGTTGATCCAAATGGCCATCGGCTCTACATCATAGGTTAGATACCCATCAAACTGAACCATGCTGAAGTCCAAAACATAAGATGGGTCATCATAATAATTCTGGGGCATAGAAACATAAAGCAGTGGGTGAACACCCGATAGACTAGGTGACAATGCAAGCTTGTAGGCCACCTCTCCAATCCTCTCAAGCACCTCAAAAGGGCCAATATACTAAGGGCTCAACATTCCCTTCTTCCCGAACCTCATCACACCCTTCATGAGTGTTACTTTGAGAAATACCTTCTCTCCAACCATATATGCAATATCACGAACCTTCCGATCAGTGTAACTCTTCTGTCTAGACTGTCTTGTGCAAAGCCGATCTTGAATCAACTTGGATTTCTCTAAGGCATCTCGAACCAAATCAGTAAGTACCCAACAACCTACCCTCTCCCGGCTCAAACCACCCAACTTGAGAACGAAATCGCCTCCTATATAAGGCCTGAGAAGGAGCAATTTGAATACTCGATTCGCAGCTTTTGATGTAGGCAAACTCTGCAAGTAGCAAAAACTGATCCCAAGAACCCCTAAAATCCATAACACAAGCGTGTAACATATCCTCTAAAATGTGAATGGTGCGCTTGGATTGGTCGTCTGTCTGAGGGTGGAATGTTGTGCTCAACTCCACGTATGTGCCCAACTCTCACTGTACTGCTCTCCAAAACCGCGATTTGAGTTGCATGCCCTGATAAGAAAAATGGACACCGGCACACCATGAAGACGAACAATCTCACGAATATAGATCTCCTCCAATCGCTCCAAGAAATAGGTAGTCACAAACAAAATGAAACGTGCGGTCTTTGTCAATCGGTCCACAATCACCCAAATAGCATCGAATTTCTTCAAAGTCCGTGGGAGCCCAACAACAAATTCCACGGTAACATGCTCCCATTTCCACTCAGGAATCTCAAGTCTCTGAAGCAAACCGCCTGGTCTCTAATGACCATACTTCACCTGCTTACAGTTCAAGCACCGTACCACATACTCCGCTATATCTTTCTTCATTCTCCGCTACCAATAGTGATGCTTCAAGTCATGATATAACTTTGTGGCACTCGGATGAACGGAATACTGCGTACTGTGGGCCTCCTCAAGAATCAACTCACGTAACTCATCCGCATTGTGCACACAAATCCGGCCTTGTATAAGCAACACCCCATCATACTGATGCTCCATAATGCGCTCATATAAAGAAGACCAAGAGACCCCATGCAAGCTAGAACCCGACTAGGCTCCGAAACATCTAATTTCACAAACTAATTGGCCAAGGCCTGAACATCTTATGCTAGTGGTCTCTCACCAACTGGAATATATGCAAGGTTACCCATACTTACCGCTTTTCTACTCAAGGCATCGGCCACCACACTGGCCTTCCTGGGATGATACAAAATAGTGATATCATAGTTTTTGAATAGCTCCAAACATCTCTCCTGCCTAAAATTCAGATCCTCTGCTTAAACAAGTGTTGTAGACTCTGATGATTTGTAAATACCTCACAAGACACACCATAGAGATAATGCCTCTAGATTTTTAATGCATGAACAATGGGTGCTTACTTTAAAGCATGAAGGGGGTAGTACTTCTCATGGGGCTTCAACTGGCGTGGAGCATAAGCAATCGCCCTACCCTTCTGCATCAAGACACACTCAATAAGCAATCCAAGAAACATCACAATAAATCATATATGAACCCGATGTTGAAGGTAAAACTAGAACTGGAGTTGTGATCAAGGCAGTCTTGGGCTTCTGAAAGCTCTCCTCACACTCATTAGACCACTTGAATGGGGCACCCTTCTGGGTCAATCTAGTCAAAGGTGCAGCAATGGACAAGAAACCCTCCACGAAGCGGCGATAATATCCGGGCAAGCCAAGAAAACTCCAAATCTTAGTAGCTGAAGATGGTTAGTGCCAACTCTGAACTACCTCAATCTTCTTTAGATCTACCTTGATACCCTCACTGGAGACCACGTGCCCTAAGAACACCACAGTCAAGCCAAAATACACAATTGAGAATTTAGCATAAAGCTTCTTCTCCCTTAACGTCTATAATACAATCCTCAAATGCTACTCATGCTTCTCTTGACTGCGTGAGTACAACAGTATATCATTAATGAATATTATGAAAAACGAATCAAGATATGGATGGAATACACTGTTCATCATATGCATAAATGTTGCTGTGGAACTGGTCAGTACAAAAGACATCACAAGGAACTCATAACGACCATAGCGGGTCCTGAATGCCATCTTTAGAATATTAGAATCTCGGATCTTCAACTGGTGATACCCAAACCTCAAATCAATCTTAGAGAACACTCTAACGCCTTGAAGCTGGTCATATAAGTCATCAATGCGCGATAGTAGATACTTTTTCTTAATTGTAACTTTGTTCAACTACCTATAATTAATGCACATCCGCACAATACCTCCTTCTTCTTCACAAACAGAATTGGCGCACCCCAAAGTGACACACTAGGCCTAATGAATCCCTTATGAAGAAGCTCCTAAAGTTGTTCTTTCAATTCCTTCAACTCTACTGGTGCCATACGGTACGGTGGAGTAGAGATGGGTTGAGTGCCTGGAACCAAGTCAATACAAAAATCAATATCCCTTTTCAGAAAGTCTTTCACTACCGGAACATAATCAATGGTAGGGGTATCAGCATCAACATCCCTCACAAAGGCGAAACATGCTAGACATCGCTTCCCAACTATCTGTTGGGCCTTCAAATACGAAATCAGGCTTCTGGGAAAATAGTCTAGAGAACCTCTCCACTCAATCCTAGGCAACCCCGGCATCGCCAACATCACAAAATTAACATGACAATCCATAATAGCATGACATGGTGACAACCGCTCCATGCCTAGAATCACGTCAAAATCAACCATGCTAATCAGTAAAAGATCAAGTCTCATCTCCAATCCCTCAATAGTCACCACACATGACCAATATACATGGTCCACAATAATAGAATCACCCACCGATGTGGATACATGAACAGGCGTAACTAAGAAATCACGGGGCATATACAAATAACGAGCAAAGTACGATGATACATATGAATAAGACGAACCGGGATCAAATAATGTAAAAGCATCCCTGTGGCACATTGAAAAAATACATGTGATCACTGCATCTGAAGCAACTGCCTCTGGGCTGGCAGGAAAAATGTAGCATGGAGCCTGACCACCACCTATCTGACCTCCCCCTTTGGACGACCTCGACCAGTATGACCTCCACCCGAAGCTGGATGAGCGGGTGGTGTCGCAACTAGTGCAGGGGTCATAAACTAGCCTGCCTGCTGCACTGGACCTCTGTAGTGATAGGGACAATACTTCCTGATATGCCCCAACTCTCCATAATCATAACAACCTCGAGCCGAAAATGGTGGTGGGGCCTACATCGGACCTCGAGAACTAGAATAAACACTGGAAGAACCAGATACTGACGAATCCTGATCTGATGGAGCACGGGATGAACTCTGAGCTGGAAGGGCACTCAAAGATGATTGACCCAGACGAGCACTATATGAACCATAACTAGCTGATGCACCACGATGAACCGGACGAGCCATCTGAGCGGGCCTATAAGGATGACCTCTGTTGTGATGTGGCTGACCTCTAGATGAGGTACCACTGAGACCACCAAAAGTACGGGGCCTCTTGCCCTCCCACTCCTCGCGCTCAAGCCTGCGAACAAACACCAACCGCCTAGAAATCTCGACCACCTTGTCAAACCTAGCATCCGTCTCGGCCTCTTGGGCCAAACTGTAGCGTATGCCAAAGTTGAGGCCATCAATGAACCTCTTGATCCTCTCTCTCTATGGGAACCAACCATATAGTATGATGGTCCAAATCTGTGAATCTCATCTCAAACTAGGTTACAGTCACATCTCCCCGGCGTAGCTGCTCAAAATCTCCAAACAGCTACTTTCTACGAGTTAGTGGACCAAACTTCTCTAAAAAGAGAATGGAGAACTCATGCCACAAGAGTGGAACTACGCTAACTAGCCTGCTCAACTCATAAAAAGTGGTAAATGCAACTCCGCTGGTCTCTAAAATTCCCGTTGTGCAAAGAATCCGCTAACACTCGTATAGTAAATCTTGGGCATTCTCTGACTCCTTCCCGCTGAACTCTGGAGGCTTAAGCCTCCAAACCTCTCTAGTCACTTCTGCTCCCCATCACTCAAATAGGTTAACCTCGGCCTGAGCAGCAACAATTAGTTGGGCTGGTAGTACCCCTGTTGTCTAGAGTCCTTGAATTACCTGCTCTAGAATAGGAGTGGCGAGAGTTTGAGCACCTCCCTCGGCCTGTGAAGTGGTTGGTGCAGATGGAACTGAGACTGCTTATGCCAGGCCTGTTCATATAGTCAAAATCTTGGCCAAAGGCTACTGAAGGCCTAGGATCACAATGGGCACAACTGGTGCCTGAGCTGGTCCCACCGGCTCAATAACATCTATATCTGTTCCTCAGCTGGAGAAACTGGTGGCTCCATATGTGCTGCTCTAGCTGTGGTACGAGATACACCTCGGCCTCGGCCTCGGCCTCTCGCGGTCCTAGCTGGTGGTGCTAGTGGTCGTCCGCCTGATCCAGTCGCATGTGCCGTCACCATATGTGAGAATAAATTAGACAAATTTCTAACTTCGGAATTAAAAAATTTGCATGACAGGAATGCAAGAAAGTGAAGTTTCCTAATAGTTCGGTAGCCTCTCGAAGATAAGTACAGACGTCCCCGTATTGATCCTTAAGACTCTACTAAACTTGCTCATGACTTGTGAGACCTAAGCAACCTAGTGCTCTGATACCAACTTGTCACGACCCAAAATCTACAAGTTGTGATGGCACCTAACCCAACCTGTTA
Source organism: Nicotiana obtusifolia (assembly GCA_002018475.1). Classification (NCBI taxonomy): domain Eukaryota; kingdom Viridiplantae; phylum Streptophyta; class Magnoliopsida; order Solanales; family Solanaceae; genus Nicotiana; species Nicotiana obtusifolia. The sequence continues at coordinate 175,020 of MCJB01019899.1, read as the reverse complement.
GGTAAGCTAACAGTTACATGATTAACAATGAAAATTAGATAACATGGTCTATAAACTCAACAGCACAGGAATACCATAAAATATCTGAGAATAAGGTCAAAAGCCTGGAAATCACCTCGGTTGGATGTACCTATATCTGCATATGAAGTGCAGAGTGTATATGAGTACAACCGACCAAACATACTCAATAAGTAACAACACTAACCTTGGATTGAAAGCAGTGATGAGCACATAACAAAAGTCAAATGCTAGTACCAAAACCCTAATAGCAGTTAAGAAAATACAAGATAAATCGTAGAAACAGTAGATCAATGATATCAAGTACAACTCGTTCTCATTTCAGAAATTTAGGCATGCTTTCAAGAATAACAATTTAAAACCCAACACGGATAAGCAGGTCAATTACCAGTTAGCATGAGTAAAATACATATCTATGTCTACATGTCAATTATACACATATATCAACAATATTACAGTGGATCCATCAATATCACAGTTAGATTTAGCATAACTGCCCATCATTAAGCACATATATGAAACACTGCGCCTGCGCCCACTGCTGGCATGTCATACTCCGGAGGGGCGGATCCTTCCCAAGCACTAATTATAATCACTTAGCCCAATAATGAGGTTTGTTGCATGCATCGCCTCAAAATAATAATAGTCAGCCCAATATGGGCCTGGCATACACGTCACCTTAGAATCAGCACCAATCCAGCTCTGAGGCTCAAACTCGGTTATTTATTGTTCAAGTCTCAGATGAGCACATCTCAAATATTCAATTAAAAAGTTTACCCTTAAGCGATATCAACATCATGTGAGGAATCAAATAAGAAGTACTGAGACAAAGTGATCACACACGGATATAGTATCATGACTGATAACATGTATGCAAACAAGGTATATAACTCATAAATAGCAAGAATAGCCCTATCAAGTCATAAGCAGTTAGCAGATGTCTAACATGAATTACAATTCAAATAATCAAGCAAGTAGAGGGGGCATGGGGATAACATGATATGATAGCAAAACAAGCCCGGTATTATAATAAAGGCCTTCCCAAATCATGAACAAATCGGTGCACGTACACACGCCCATCACCAAGCGCGTACGTCATCCCAATATCTTTCATATAACATAGTCCTTAAGGTTAAATACCCTCAAAGTTTAGATGTGTTTCCTACCTAGAACCGCGTAAATCACAACTTCAACAAGCCCTTCCCATGCGTGTTGGCCTCCAAACGACTCAAATCCAGTCAAAACAACTAAATATTAACAAATAATACAGTAGGAAAAAACTTCAAACAATAAAGTTTCGATCTTAATCAAAATCAAAAAGTCAACGTGTAACGACCCGACAGGTCGTTTTCAGAATTAGCACCCCCTTTGGTGGCTTAAGGTCTCGAGTAGCTTCCTATTGTGTATTATGACTTTTGTGTGCGGCTAGGTTCATTTTTCAGATAATACGAGATGGATTTAGAAGAAGGATTCTTGTTTTAGATGCTTAAGCGGTAAGAGTGACCGGAGTTTGACTTTTGTGTAGATGTCTCCAAAATGGAGTTTTAATGATTCCAATAGCTTTGTATGGTGATTTTAGACTTAGGCGTACGTCCGAATTTGGATTTGGAGGTCCGTAGGTTAATTTGATGCATTTTGGCGAAAGCTGAAAAAGTTGAAGGTTTAGAAACTTGAGAGGTTTGACGGGGAGTTGACTTTGTTGATATCAGATTTGGATTGCGATTTCACGAGTTGGATTCGCTCTGTTGTGTCACTTGGGATTTTCATGCATAATTTGATGTCATTCCAAGTTGATTTAATACGATTCGGCTTGAGTTGTAGAAGTTGAAAGTTCATAAGTTCATTAAGTTCGATTTGAGGTGCGATTCATATTTTTGACATTGTTTAATGTGATTTGAGGCCTCGAATAGGTCCGCGTTATACTTTGGGATTGGTTGGTATGATCGGACGGGGTCCTGGGGGCCCCAGATGTGTTTTGGACGAGTTGCAGATCATTTTGGAACCTTGCTGCATTGTTGAAGGGCCTAGTTAATGATGCCATCGCTCCTACGGATAAAGGGCCGTAGATGCGGCCAACAAGGCACAGGTGCGGGCTTTATGGGAGAAGGTAGGGACCGCATATGTGGTCTTCCTATCGCAGCAGCGGAAGCGAACTTGCGGTAGAGGTGTCGCATAAACGTTAGCGCTAAAGCACCCTTGCGACCGCACATGCGGTTAGTGACTGTTGCTGGATTATCGCATGTGTGATACTATTGCCGCAGAAGTGACCTCCAAATCAACATCCAAACATACGCATAAGTCCAAAATCACCATACGAAGCTATCAAAACCATCAAAACACCATTCGGGAGTCGTTTACATAAGTATCAAACTCCAGTCAACTCTTTCAACTTAAGCATTCAACCTTGGGACTAAGTATCCCATTTCACTCCGAAATATCCCTGGAACCAAACGAACCATCCCGGCAAATCACATAACCATAACTAAACATAGAAAAAGCAATAAATGGGAGAACGTAGCTACAATACTCAAAATGACTTGCCAGGTCGTTACAAATATTTATACAGTTTTTTAAATAAAATTTATCCATTGAGATAGCGTGCATATTATAAATATGCTTAACATGAAGAGTATATTTTACTAGATCATCACCAAAGAAAAAAATAACAATACATTCAAGGTAAGTATGCGAAACACGTAAAATTGTTTCAAAGAAAAATAATTAAACATGCATTTTAAAAATATTATTCTAACTATACAAAATAATTAATTCATGTGCAATTAAGTCTCTAAAATAATTAACTCATGGACTTTTAATATTTTGTGTTATTTGAAAAATCTTTAAAGAATCGTCACAAAAATATAGCTAATTAACTTTGTTTGTGTCTCCTTGAATGAATTTGAGAATAAAGTTTCAAAAATATCTTTAGAAATGCTCTTATATCTTTAAAGGCTATGTGTTCTTATTGAAAGTAAAAAAAAAAAAAATAGAAGCATGATAACTTGTGAAATTGAACTAATCAAATTATGACACTAGAATAAAATTTTAAGTGAATTTGAGACAAAGTTTCTTACTTCATTAAGTTAATTATATAGGATCAATATTCATTAATTTAGGAGCGCATATTTTTATTTTATAACTCAAACACAATTTTTGAATAATATTTGTGTAACTTTTAAAATCAAAATTACTCATTAAGATGGGAAACACGCGCAAAGCGTGTACACTAAGACTAGTTTTTTTATAATAGGTATTACTTATTACCTTCATATTTTTCTCTATTCCTGAGGATGCCTATAGAGGAATATGCAGCTAAACCTAAGTTATGCAAAAGGGAAATCTTCAAACGCATTGCTAAGGTATGCTAAGCCAAGAATGGAAAAATATGCTAGCTCTAGTTGTTTTCTGCTAATAGGTGCTACTTAAACTTACACTTGCTAACTACCTGTATACAATTTTTTTGAACTTCAAAACCAAGTTTGCAAACTCAATTTTTTGGAAACTTCATAACAAATGCCAAGTTTCATTCCATTTTGGAGTAGTAGTAGACAATTTGAATTTAGTCAGCTGCTTCATAGTATGTTCCTTTTTGAGGGGTTTCACTTTTTGCTTGTGTTAGCTGTATAGATATGTACAAATGAAATTGCTGATCTAGTAGCCTCTAGATCACTTCTGTTTAAAGACATGTAAGAATGAAATTGCTGACCTTATATCACTTCTGTTTTAGCTGATGTACATTTCCCACTTTGTTTTCCTTGTCTGTGTATGAGAAATCCATGCAAACAGAGTCAAACTAGTTTCATCATCAACACCTTGAATTTGCCACATTTGCTAGCTATGTGGCATGGTTTTGGTTTGATGTGTCACTTGATACATGATTTCAGTCCCCAAAACCATGAGAGAACCAAACATAAAAAGGAGAGATCATCTATATTCTTTTACCTTTAGCTACTTCTTCTCTATCAAAGTTGTCTAGGAATTGGAAAACCAAGAATGGCTCAAGAAAAATTGAAATTTCTTGTAGGAACTTGGTTGCTCATACTCTACTTTTTTTCAAGTGTTTTTGGTAGCAATAATACTCAAGATAATACTATTCAAGATACTTATGGAGATGGCACATCACCACAAAATGCTTGTACAAATTGTACAATTTGTCCATATCCTTGCCATCCCCAACAACCACCCCCTTCTGGATACCAAAGCTATGGTGTTCCACCACCACCTTCTGGTGTTCCACCACCACCACCACTACCACCCAGTACTGGTTATGGCAATTGCCCGCCAGCTACTCCGGTTATTCCGTGCTGTCCAGCACAGTATAATTATGGACCTCCCCCTCCTTATTATTATACTGGTTCATCAATCAAGCTCTTTGCTTGTGAATGGATTTCTGCTATTTTTTCCTTTTTCTCCATTATGTTCTTTGCGATCTGAAGCTTGAAGAGGATTTCAAGTTCTAAAGCTCATGAATGTTTCCCTATGGACTTGGCTATGATAGTAGAGATATTCCTCTCTTGTTGAGAAAGATATCAGTTTGGTAGAATATCTAACGTCTTGTTACAAAAGTCAATATTTCTTATTTTCAAGAACATTTATTTGTTGTGGGAAGTTCTATTGAACTATATATGGTTTAGTGCTTTTCTTTTATGTATCCTTTTATTTGAGCTATGGTATATTTCGTGTCTCAACTGTTTCGTAGATGGCTAGGCAATTTTTTTCCCTTTTATAGCCTATTTGGCGAAACTTGTCCAATCCTATTTATTTTAAAGTTTATGTGTTTGGTCAAGCTTTTGAAAAGAAACAAAATCAGTTTTGGAGAAGTAGAAAAAAAATATTCCCTTCAAAAATATTTTTTTGTAAAGCACTTTTGAGGAAAACACACTTAGAAGCAGGTTTTAAAAGATTGATCAAACACTAATTGCTGTTCAAAAGTGTTTTTCAAATTAATTAGCCAAACACAAACTGTTTCTCATCAAAAATGCTTTTGAAAAAAAAACACTTCTCAAAATAAGTTATTTTTGCAGCTTGACCAAACAGGCTATTAATGTGCTTGGAGCACATTAAAAGTCTACTTCTGGCTAAGTGAGTTCTACTCAAAATGGTGGCAGTTGTATGGAATCTGGTTTTTGGCTACCTATGTTCATATTTTTCCTTGAAGTTATTTCTTTTGCTAATAACTGTGAAATATTACCATTACAAACAAAATTAATACACCTAATGCTTGGCCACCTTCTAGATACCAAAGACACAAAGACCTCACAGAAAAAATAATTACACAACTCACATCTATGCGCTCTCTTAGAGCTCTTAAGCATATATATTCTACTCTCTTTAATCTCTATTTGTATCTGTTGCACTAGAAAACTGCTATGTACATTGCTGCCTCTTCTAGTCTTCCAAATCTGATAAACAGCAGCTCCAAGTATGGCAGCCATGACCTCCTCCTTAAACTTTCTCCTACGCTTACTTTTGATCTTGAGTAAGGATTACGTAGTGTCCAGATGCTGGAGATCAGGTCCAACCCAATCAATAATGGCCTTCCGCAACTCAACAGACAATGGACATTCAACAAACAAATGTTGGATGTCACATAGACAACACCTAGCTAGCATTATCATCTCTTATCAATCTAGCTATGGTTAGTAACTTGCCATGCACAGCTAGCCACAATATGAATCTATGTTGCGGCATTAAGACTATACTCCACACTAAATTAGCTATTTCAAACACAGGCCAATCACCTAGTATAGCTAGATAGCTTAAAGAAACTGAGTATTTGTCGTTATATGTGAGACAGAACTTCTCATTCAAATACCAGCTCCCTATCTCCACCTTGATCTTGCGAAAGCTTCGAGGATATTACTAGTAAGTCACAACATTTAAAGATGCATAGAAACATCGAATATGTTATTTATAACCTTACTCAAGTAAAAAGTCAGAGAGGCAGGCATTGTGAGTGAAGCGATCTGGTATTACATCTACTTTCCGTAATTGATAAAAAGTTGTGCGTGCACTTGGCCTGTTAATCGCAGCCTATCAATTCGTTCCACAATTATATACTTTTCTCTTACCTATTTCTTTTCGGTTCTGCCAAAAGTAAGATCAGTCCTTGCTTAGATATTTTAATAACAATTTTTAAATCATTATTTCATGATCAACATTTAGTTAGTACACCTAAAAATTATTTTTTGTTTTGTATTAATATCCACATGTTTTTCAATGATAATGAAGTATTTAATTATTTATTTACATAATCGAAATCAATTTTATAGTGGAAAAGGGCTAAATATACTCATGTACTATCAAAAAAAGTTTAAATATACCTCTCATTATACATTGAGTCCATATATATCCCTGTCATTATATTATTGTTCAAATATATCCCTTTCTTCGTTAAGTTTGTCCAAATTAGTGCACATCTAATCCTACGTGACAGTGACATTTGATGAGGTAAATACTATGTGGCTTGCCACCTCAGTGCTCCTAACGCATTTTACCTCCCCCTTCTATTTTTTTCCTTCATTACAATTTCCTTCCCCTCCACCACTATTGCCACCATTACCACTACAATGAAAAATATTCTATTTCAAATTTTAGTCTTTTATATATGGATTAGGAGCATTGAGGTGGCATGCCATGTGGTATCCACCTCATCAAATATTAGTGCCATATAGTATTGCATGTTAACATTAGACAAACTTAACAGAAGAATGGTATAGTTGAACTAATAATATTACGACAGAGGTATAGGACCCAAAATATATTGAATGATATATTTAAATATTTTCTCATGGTACATGAGTATATTTTGCCCTTTCCCGATTTTATAATCAAAGCTAAAAAGAGTACATCTTCTTGTGTCCTTGTAATTTTATGTTCAACACTTGAAATATGTGTTATTCTATATGTAGTACTGTCACACCTCCTTTTTTAATACCCCCCAGGAGTATATAAAAGAGTTTTTTCAATTAAAGTGACATTATTCGAAATGGAATTATTTAATTAATTTTCAGAGTCGCCACTTGAAATATTTAATTGGTGTTCCAAGTCACCGATTTTTATCCCAAATCGAGGAAAGATTTCGACTTTCTTTATGAAGTCTGCGAACCAGAAATTCTAAGTAAGGAATTCTGTTAACTCGAGGGAAGGTGTTAGGCACCCTCAGATTCCGTAGCACGGTCGCTCAACTGTTATAATCGGCTTATTATATGATTTTAATACATGTTTCTAGCCTATGGTATATTTTACCTTTAACCGCTTTTATATAATTATTAGAGAATTGCAATATTAACTAAAATATGTCACGAACCACATCACATAAATGCACCCGTAATCCGTAACACACTTTAATTTAACATTAAGATTTGGATTTGGGTCACATAAATGCGCACCCGAGTTTAGGAAATTGAGTTATTTAGAATAACGCGCCTAAAGCTGCTACGCGTTTTTAACTGTTCGAGGGGCATGAAATTCACTGGATAGCACGCCTCGATTTTCTAAGGATTTTTAGTATTTCTTAGTAAGGGCCATGTACTCTGAAATCTTAGTCGGCATGGCGCACCTCAAATTATTTGACAGCTTTTGTTATTTGAATTTATTAAAATCGAGTCACCTAAAAGTCACCCTCGAAATTGGCATTGTTACTATGTCACGGGAATCGTACCCATAGTCACAATATTATTCATCGCACCTAAAAGCAAGCTATGAAAGTTAAGGCATTTGAAACTTAATTATTTTAACCTTGTATTTAACTATTAAGAGGGCCATAGGTGATCGTTGTTAATTACATGGCTCACCTCTATTAATTAAAGGAATTTTTATATCTAAAATGGTTCTATTCGGTTTTGCGCTAAACAGTAGCCTGCTTGGGCTCCCATTGTTTTAATTATAGGCCCATAACAGGCCTCTCAGAATCAGTTCAATTACAAACATAGCCACTAGTTTCATAAAACAAACATGTTCTGAATTTAACACTAATTTCGAGATACAGCCACATTTGAATTTTCACTAATTCCAGAAATAGCTATGCTTTACGCTTTAACACTAAATTTCAGAAATAGCCTTGTTTTGAACCGAACAGGTTTCAGACAAAGCAAATCAAATTTAGGCTTAGATGCTGCTGAGATGGGCCAACTCAAAGGTAAGCCTAATACCAGCCTTAAACAAAACTGCATTTCAGAAATGGGCCACAAATGCAGCCCAAACATCACAAAGAAAACATAATTCAACGTGTGCTCAATTGGAGGAATTTGGCCAGAATCTATACTACTTATTCAATTCTAAGAAAGAGACTAATTTACAAATTCTCAATCTACTGAACAGATTAACACAACAATGACACATTCACATGAATAATTTTAACACTGATAAACTGCTTTAGTACAAAATGTCCTAATTCACTCTTTAAACATACAAAAATTGCTTCCCCATCACCAACAAATACACAAAGACATGCTTTCTGTTTGCTCAAACTCCAGAGGCAGCCCAGGAAACAATACATGAACTGGATATCTTATTTCAATTTAAATATAGACTCCAATACTTTTATGTTACCAAGGCTACTGCCTTTCCACTACAATATGCATTCAACACCACAATAGAAACATTATTAGTATGCTTTACACAAGATAAACTGCTACTGATAATTACTAACAATTTGGGAAAAATTTCAGTACGAATTTGAGGAACAACACCCAACAGAAATTGCTAGCAGTTGCGAGCAAACAAATTTGACAACCTAAATGTCATATCGAAGACAAGAGGATGCATATTACAACAGTAGTTCAAATTTTATTATGATGAGATAAGGTAGTCGACTAACATGTGACCTATTAATAGTAATCGATATACGTTCATACATTCATAATCTCAAAACCTTAACGGGAAAAGCAGATTCAAACAAAAATTTTAATAAGCCAGCATGTTAAACATAGAACTGGGGATATCATTTCAACTTCATTCATGATTTTAATGCAAAATTACAAAGGGTATCTGGACATACCTATTTAGAAGTAAATACCAAGCAAATTTGATGGTGCAACAGCAAGCAAACAGTCAGCCAACAGCTTGATGCACCAAATGCAGAAACGAGAAGCAATGAGAAACTTGTTTGAAAAGGAAGATGACTGTATTTTTTACTCAGAGTACAAGATGGTTGACAGAATTATTTTGATGTCTTTGCCCGTGAAATTTTTCAGTTCCCTCTCTCAAAAGACCTCTACTTACCCTTCTCTTATCCCTCATATATATGCAGGGATATCTGGCAAAATCGGTTAGTTACCCCTCCCGGATCCCCAGAATATATTCCCCTCCCCTCTATCTGTTTTCTTTTCTGTGCATGTGATAACAGAATCTCCCCCAACAGATTTCTGTTATCACTTTTTAGATCTTCCCTTTTCACCCCAATGTTTCCCTATTTACTTTTTAATTGCTGTTAAGGACCTCCCAGAGGTTTCTAGTTATTTCTCATATATTAACCCCTAAAATTATGATTTTGTGAAATTAAACATTACGGGTCGAGTCGACCCAACTTCAAACAGCACCTAAACCCACTCCGCCCCGGTCCCTTTTTGGGCTTCAATTTCAGAAGCCCGGTTTCAAAGATACACTCTTCAATTCGTGGCCATTACTGAATCTTGGTGACTCGGCCATTCTAAACTAATACAATGAACTATCACATAAACAGAACAGATAGATTTTTGACTCTAAAATAAAATTAAAGACTAGACAACTAAAGAAAGGAGTAGACAACTAAAGAACGAAAAGGAAAGGAGAAGAAACTACCTTGGACCGAACATCTTTTAAAATCATGATTTTAAAACCAAAATCGACTTTAAATGTATGTTCTTGTTAAGAACACACTGTTAAATTTTATTTTAGCTTCAAATCGGTTCCGCAAGGGCTTCGATTTTAAAGATTTGAACTTTAGGGTTTCAACTTTTCTGTTTGAAATTAAAGGATTTTTAGGGATTTTCGGTTGAAACGGTTTGCAGATTAGGGATGAAAGGGTAATGATGATTATTTGGGTGTGATTTTGGTCGACTTTGGAGGCTGTTAAGGTGGGTAACAGCCATGGCTATTCTGGGCTTAGGGGGGCAGCTAGGATTGGGATTGAAAAAGGGTTTGGATCGATGATGGAATGGGGGTAGGGGGTCGTTCCGACACTTATATAATTAGAGGGAAATTAGTTCTGAGCCGTTGGATCTGTTGAGATCAACGGCTCAGATGGGCCAACTAATTAAAACGGGGTCGTTTGGTCTTCAGGGGGAGAAAAAGATTGTTGGGCTGGTCCGGTAAATCATAATTAGGCTTGGTTTAATTGTAAACAAAAATCAGCCCAGTTCGATTTCTCTTCTCTTTATTTTATTTTCTTAACTTCTTTTGTTTTTGGTTTTTCTCTTTTTAATTTTTAAAACTAGAGGACTTAATAATTAAAAATCCTAAATTATCTAAATGTGAAATTAAGCTAAATAACTATTTATAAAAATTATAATAACACTTGATTCTAAGAATTAAAGATTAAAAATTAAGAAAAGTGTAAAATGAACTATTTTTATGATTTTATAGGAGTGTTTCGGGTATGGCAAAAATCACGTGCTCACAGCTGCCCCTCTTTGCTCGGAGACATGAAGGGTTTTCGGGCAAAGATAAGATGAGCAATTTTGCGGGATTTTTGCCTATCCGAAACTCCATGAGAAGCATTTTTGAAAAGAGTCTGACCGAACCTTGCTTCAAAGGTTACTTATATATCCTTGGCTACAAAGGAATCAGGTCAGTGTAGTTCGCGAAGTTTCGGTAGCTGGGACTATCAGGAGGCTGTAATTTTCGCTGTTGCTGCTACTGTTACTGCTTGTTGCGCTCCTTATTACACCAAAATGAAAATAAAAAACTAAACTAGCTATGTCTATCAGCTATGAGTTACAAGATCCCTATCTACCAATTTCTTGAAGCTTGATCTTGAGTCTTTGCTGGTTCTTGAGGCAGACTCTGATCTAAATCTTGATATTCATCAGCTAAAGGTGCTGGTTCTTTCTTCAACTTTTGAATCAATGCAAGGCATGCAAAGCTTATGACTTCCATCAAATTTGAATAAGTCGCGTCCTTGTTCATTGCAGCATTTGAATTTGCTCCCTTTTGTTCTCTTCTTTTCTTTATTCCGGATTGAGATTCATTCTTTTGTCATCTCGAACCCTGTGCCTCGAGGGAAATCCTGCTCAGACACCAAACCAAATCAAGCGAGCAAAATTATCCTGCCCCTGTTCCATTTGAGAAAAACTTGTGAGTGGTTTGCAACTAAAAGCTAAACTATTTCTTTACTGAAAACAGTAAAATAAAGGAAGGATTGCCAGGTTATGCTGGGAAGCCGACCGAGTTGTGCTGGAAAAAGTAAAGTTCTCGGGTTATGCCGAGGGTGTTATCGACCGATTCTACTGGGAAAAAAGAAAAAGAATTCCTAGGTTATGCCAGGGTAAAAGAAAAAGGTCCTTGGGTTATGCCAAGGAGTCTACGGGTTATGCCAGGGATAACAGAAAATAAAGGTCTTTGGGTTATGCCAAAGAGGTCCTCGGGTTATGCCGGGGAGTCTACGGGTTATGCTGGGCAAAAAATGGAAACAAGGATCTTTGGGTTATGAAAGAAAAACAAAGTCTATGGGTTATGCCAAAGAGGTTCACGGGTTATGCCGGAGATAAAACAAAGCCTTTGGGTTATGCCAAAGAGGTCCACGGGTTATACCGGGGATCCACGGGTTATGCCGGGGAGAAAGGAAAATAAAGATCTTTGGGTTATGCCAAAGAAGTCCACGGGTTATGCCGGGGATAAAAGAAAAACAAAGTCTTTGGGTTATGCCAAAGAGGTCCACGGGTTATTCCGGGGATAAAACAAAGTCTTTGGGTTATGCCAAAGGAGTCCACGGGTTATGCCGGGGAGAAAAGAAAAGGTCTTTGGGTTATGCCAAAGAGGTCCACGGGTTATGCCGGAGAATCCATGGGTTATGCCGGGGAAAAAGGAAAACAAAGATCTTTGGGTTATGCCAAAGAAGTCCACGGGTTATGCCGGGGATCAAAGAAAAACAAAATCTATGGGTTATGCCCAAAGAGGTCCACGGGTTATGCCGGGGATAAAACAAAGTCTTTGGGTTATGCCAAAGAGGTCCACGGGTTATGCCGGGGATGAAAGGAAAGATCTTTGGGTTATGCCAAAGAAGTCCACGGGTTATGCCGGGGATGAAGAAAAAGACCTTTGTGTTATGCCAAAGGGATCCACCGTTTATGCCGGGGATGAAGAAAAAGACCTTTGGGTTATGCCAAAGGGATCCACGGGTTATGCCGGGAATATCAGAATAATAAAGGGTCTTTGGGGTTATGCCAAAGAAATCCAATATAATGCAGTGAAGAGTTTAGAGGAGACTTCCCTCTGACTAATGCTTTAAAGCTGTTTTTGGCCTTTGTGTAGTTTCCTTTTGGTTACACCTACATTTTGTAAGGCTGCCTTGGATTATACCAATTTCCTGTTTTCAAAACAAAAGTAATTGTTAGTTTGAAACGGTGATTGGTTTTGTGGCCTTGACGATTCTGATCACTTGATCCCGGTCTAACTTTCGGCGAGAATCTCCACTTCTAGCTTGGTTTTCCGAAGGTTGATCTCTTTCTTGAACCGAGGGATCCAATTTTGTAAGTTTATTGTGACAGCTTGCCCATATGGGACTTTGTCTTTTCTCTTTTCTTGCCTCTGGGGCTTTTGCTTTTGACTTTTTTTTTCTTTCATTTTCCACAACTTTGGGGTTTCAGAGCATCAGCCATCATGGCCAGTCGAGGTCGACTTGATGCACTCGATGAAGCTGGTACTTCTTTTGGATATGGATTTTATTAAGTGGGACCCTATAAAACCAATCTTGCCACCTTTTCTTTGTATTAGTTTCGGAAACAGGATTAGATCGAAAGGGATTCCAAGAAAAGTAAAAGGCTAGAGAATGAATTTAGAGAAGTGTCCCTTTCAGGGAAGAGAGAAGGACTTATCTGGGGTGTGTGCAGACTTTGCATAGACATGACATGCTTCTTGGACTAGATGCCCGATATGTACAACTATCCAACTTCTCATGAACCCATCACAATCCGCATTCTGAAGCCGAGAAACATTGCCAGGACTCTTTCAGTACCAATAGGGTCGAGGACTCCTATTTTTCGATCAACGGCGCCCTTTGCGGGTTTTCGCCAATTGACCTCTCTCATTTCTCTTCTCACCGTCGCCTTGCAGTGCTCTTTGCGAGTTTTCACTAACAAGACTCTTTCATTTTCAATTTCTCTGCTCACGTCGCCTTACAGTGCCCGTGTGGTTTTCACCAATAAGACTCTCTCATTTTATTTCTCTCATTTTGAATGCATTCTCTGATTTTGGGAACCTTTCACCGATTGATCGGAAGGACTTGAATGGGATTGGTAAAAAGAGTTTTTATTGGATTACAACTTTGGAACATTTGACGCAAAAAATTGTCGAATCGTTATAACATCAGCCCCAGTTTCATTTTGGGAGAAATTTAGATTTTTATTTTGGTGTGACTGAACCTCAAGGAGAGGCTGCCTACGTATCCTTAAGAAATCAAGTCAGACGTAGTTCCGGCTACATTGGTTTTGGATTTTTATTTATTTATTTATTTTTATTTTTTTTTGTTCTTTTTTTTTTCCTTTAAACAACTTTCAAGTGATGCTTTTGAGTTCCAAAGAGGGTAATCAAAGAAGGATAACCGGCTCAAAAGGTTAGAAAAGGATTGGAGTGTTTGAGGTAGCGGGAATGAAAGCCTTCGGCATCTCAATCCGGAAGATTACACATAGTACCTTTTGACTGCATCCGCATTTACTGCTGTTTCGGGGTCATTTCCTTCAATGTCTCCCAAGTACAGTGCTCCTCTTGGCAATATCTTTCTGATATACGGACCTTTCCAATTAGGAGCGAACTTTCCTTTTGCTTCCTGATGATGGGGAAGAATACGTCTTAAAACGAGCTGCCCCACTTCAACTCTTTGAGGGTTGGTGAACTTGCTCTTTTACTTTTCCGATGAAGTTGGTCGGAGGTCTTCCTCTGTTTCCGTTTTCTCTTCTCTTTTTTGTTTGTTTGTGTGTTTTTTTTTTATATACTTAGATTGAAGGATTTAGAAAAGGAGGAAATGCGAACACGTACCTGGCAATTATGCGATGATTTAAGTTCCGCATAATTGCAATTCGAACCGCATAATAGGAGCTTCCACCGTATTTTTATCAGGCTTTTGAGCTGAATTCTCTGTCTCTGTTTGCGGTGAGAATGCGGTTCGCATAACTTAAATGCGAACCGCAAACTGTTGAGCTTTGTCTCATTTATGCCAGATATATTTGCTCAAGTTTCTGCTTCAGTTTGCGGCACAAATGCAGTTCGCATAACTGAAATGCGATCGCATTTCTGCAGTATTTTTCACCTTGATGTTTTTCTGCAGTTTAACACTCCTCTTCAATTCGTTTATCCTTTCATCACATTCTTGCATTCTAAAACCCTTCAAATAGCCCTAAGTACAAAATATGATATTGACTTCTAAATAAATAAAAATAAAACACAAACAAAAGCAAATGATACCACACATGGGTTGCCTCCCATGAAGCGCTTGATTTAACGTCGCGCCACGACGAAACTAGGGTGCTTCTGCAATCATTCTGTAGTTGGGATTTGATCATCTTTTAGAGCCAGCTTCTCTACCACATGTTTTTCTCCATCTACTCCCAAGTAGTGCTTGATTCTTTACCCATTAACCTTGAAAGTCTGGAGCCCATCCTCCGATGCTAATTCAACAGCTCCAAACGGAGAGACATCAACAACTTTAAATGGTCCAGACCATTTAGACTTCAGTTTCCCTGGAAATAATTTGAGTCTTGAATTGAACAGCAACACCAGGTCCCCTGTCTTAAACTCTCTTTTCAAGATCTTTGTATCATGGACGAATTTCATTCGTTCTTTATAAAGTGCTGCACTCTCATAAGCATGAAGACGGAATTCCTCCATTTCATTTAACTGCGCCGGCCTTAGAGCTACGGCCTCCGCCCAGTCCATGTTTAATCTCTTTAAGGCCCACATAGCCTTATGCTCGAGTTCTACGGGTAAATGGCACGCCTTTCCAAAGACTAACCGACACGGGGATGTACCTATAGGGGTCTAATAAGCTGTACGATATGCCCATAGAGCATCATCTAGCTTTCTTGACCAATCGGTCCTATTTGCGTTCACCGTCTTTGATAGAATGCTCTTGATCTCCCTGTTGGATACTTCAACTTGACCGCTCGATTGTGGATGATAAGGTGTGGCAACCTTATTTCATTCCACATGAGCTTGTGAAAGGGCCTATGAAATCAATACCCCAAACATCGAATAATTCGATTTCCATAACAAATTTCATAGGCATCTCATGCCTCCTCGAAATTGGGCCCTGTCGTTTGCATTGGTCGCAAGACTTCACCAACTTATTAGCATCCTGATAAATAGTCGGCCAGTAATATCCACACTCCAAAATCTTTGCAGTTGTTCTGTTACCCCCATGATGACCCCAACTGGTGAGTCATGGCAAGCTTTCAGAATCTGTAACATCTCTTTCTTAGGTACGCATCTTCTAATTATGTTATCAGCACATACACGGAATAAGAATGGTTCTTCCCAATAATAGTTGCGACAATCACTCAAGAACTTCTTCCGTTGGTATGATTCCAGACCTTCCGGAATAAGATCATGACAATGTAATTGGCGATGTCTGCATACCGTGGTGCAAATGAATTAGATACCATCAGTATATGTTGATCTGGAAATGAGTCATTTATCTCCAGCTCTTCTTTTTGTCTCCCTGATTCTTCCAGTCT